>JAYMFT010065405.1:0-14760 GCA_038088735.1 Panulirus argus | reverse complement strand
TACAATTAAGTGACAGAGTAATACGAGTATAAAACTCTCTTTCCATTAAAGACAAAAAATAATCACACCTAATCTTAAGCCAAATATCCATTTATCGACTAGCCTCATTGGGAGGAAAAACACCTGGGTTGGGCGTGGGCTGATTACCACGTGGGCCTAAGAAATGAATTTGTTCGGGTCCGACCCCGGGCTGGCCCATGGTGACTTATGGTAGGTGTGTGTTTACTTAACTGTGCATAAGTTGAAGAGCATTTGGGATTTATCATAACATGTACTTTCTTTAATATCTTTATGTTCCCAACATTCACTTCTTCTTCAGCAGTTACCTCCATTTGTTTACTGTTTCTTACAATAGAATAATTTGCTCACATCTCTCCTGGTTCTCCTACTCCACACGTCTCTTATACCCTGGAGTTGATTCGTTCCTCCTCATCTCAAAGGAAACGGATCCATGTTATCATTGTCAGAGCCATTGAGGAACCTCAAAGCATTAGCTAGTCGTCTCCCGTTGTCCCTTTTTCTTCCAGCGTTGATAAGTCCATAACTGCTGACATCTTTCTTTGTTTACCTGTATTATTTTACGTACAAATTTCTTGCTATTATTTGGGTATTCCTCAGTAGGGGTGGTAACCAAACTGATAACACATGTACTAAGTTTGGGTTTGATTTTTTTTTTCTATCTTCTCTTCGTCCATAACCTTAAGGGCAATGTTGAAGTTCACCAGAGGATGATTTACGTCCTTGAAAATTCGCTTTCATATCGTTTTCTAGGGAGAGGTTCAGATATACGTTAACGTTTCAGATCCTCTTTCTCAGGAAGGTTCCTGTAACCGCCTCACTGCAAGATGGATGGATTGATCACTTAACAGTTATCTGCCGCGTCAACAAAATAAAGGCCATTAGCATCGGTCCCACTGCATGATGTCAGTTTTATTCTGACATGTCAGTGAACTACATCTTCCTCATCACTTGACATCTAGTCTGAATTTCAGAGAACTTGTATCTGTTCAATGCATGAGTCTCAAGTCTTTGTGAAGGTTAGTGGATTACGGAATAATCTTTATATATATGTATATGTGAGATTTAGGTTACGTCAACACATACCTTCTGGTAAGATTCAAGTTCTTCTGGGAAGTGATTTGCGTAGATCAACAGCGGCCATAAGACTAATCCTTGTGGAACACCACCTGTGGGAGAACTCAATTTGAACCGGTGTCCCTTGTCTGTGTCTCGTTCCCTTCAAAGCAAATTGCTGACCCCTGAAGGATTCCCCATACTCCTCTGTCTTTCTGGGTATATACACCTTTTTACTAGCCTCATGTTGGGCAGTGTCAAACGACTTCTGTCGCTTTTTTTATCTATAATATATCTTCGTCTGTGACAAGTTCAGAAGATTCTCTGTACAAATCTCTTTTTTCTAAATTAATGTCGCTTTACACATTGGTCCTTATTATTTCTTTGCGTGTATCCATCGATTTACCTTCTGGTTACCTTTTCCATTAGTTTATAGACTGTGCTTTATCAGTGATACTGGTCCCATAATCCAGCGTTTTTCACTACTGGTATGACATTACCTCTTTTGTGTCATCCTTGTACGTATCCTACTTCAGGAAAGAACTGTTACATATCTCAAGAAATCTGTCCAGTTACCCTGCACACATTGAGTACTTAAGGGGAGCGACATCACATCAGAGCTGTGTGCTCCCTACCAGTCTAGATCGTTCATGGACCTTTCCACAATTCGTCTAGTGATCACTGATTTCTCCTGTATCTTGTCGTCGTTGTAGCAGAGGTGATTTTGTATCAACTGCGGATACATTTTGGAATCTGGCAATCAGTTCCTCGCCTAACCCTTCAATTTCTTTTCATAATTCGCTTCTGGTAAGCTCAGGAAATTGATTAGAATTCTTCTTTGTCTTTCCTCAAAACTATTAATTTTCGAAAATTCTCTGTTGTCTCCCTTCTTGATTTCAATCCACTCATTCTTCCCTCTCTCATACCTTCTTTGCGTTGCCTGGCTTTGTGTTCTCTATATCTTTAGCATAGAAACTCTCTAATTTCTGTGGCATTTACATATACAGATCAAAGTATTTTACTTTCACTTCCTCACGACCCGCTTTTCCTAGGGGTTGTATGTTTATCCAAACTGTAAAGTCGGCCTCCCCTTACTGTGCTTTTTCTCATTACATACACAGTCTGAAGGGATCGTCATCCACCCACTGTCTCGTGGAAGTTTAGGTTACCCCTAAGCTGGGAGGGCCAGACCTTCTCCTATCTCATGTCTTCTCTTTACTACCTTACTGCTATGCGTTTATGTTCGAAGGGCCAGACCTGCTGCCTCTGCCTTCTGTCTAATCCTTCCTACTGACACCCACTCGAACATAATCATCTGTAAGCCACCTGCCCGCTAAGCTTGCTCCAAATTCCTGTTATCATGTGGTTTGACCTTTCAAGGTGTTGACTTCTAGATTCCAGTTCCCTTTCCTTGCACTACAGGACTACTCTGCTTTTGCGTACATACACCGCACCTGTTCTCCCACTGGTCGATCTTCTGCGCTCCCCTCCATCTGTTGTAAGTGTTTTGTTCGTCGTTTTCTTTACTTCTCCTCATCTTCGTTGTCTTGTTTACTCTCTCCTTCCTTGACCACACTTATGTAAGACCTGCTTTAATACACTTTTTAAGTTACGCAAGTTTGTCTGTCTTCAGGCTACCGTTCTGAAAATAACCCTGACACTTCTTCTCTTTGAGTATCATATTTTCTCTTTGTCCTCGTCCACTCAACGTGCGGGGCCACAGTATATACCTCACATGCCAGTTACCGTTTGCAACTCTTGTATCACATCAGAGACTGGACGCGTGTGTGTACGGTCCTCCACACCAGTCCTCAAGTAGCATCACACTGACCTGTATCTTGCATGGCTTCCTGCTCCACTGGTCATCTCTCTTGGAAGAATATGTCATCAATCTTTGACCTTCTGATCTTATCGAGCATCTTCTCTTTCCTTTAATGTAAAAATGTGTGTGTGTGTGTGTGTGGGAAGATGAGTAGCCTTACAATCGGCATTTATGGTTACATAAAAGGGAAAATTACGTGTCTTTAATCTTTGGTAATTACATATAAATGTATTCTATATATTTTTTCATCTGCCTTCATAAACTGCTTCCTAATATACCCCGGAATAGAAGCAGACTACCAGGAGGTGTTGCACGCGTTGTGACACACTCGCTCAGCTGACGTGACCAAGATTCAGTAGATTTTACCGAAGAACATTATCGACCCGCCTCAGCTCCTTCACACCAGGTGTGTGTGTGTGTGCGTGTGTGGGTGGGAGGAGAAGGAGAGGGTGGAGTCCTACCCCCGTTCAGCTGGTTTTGCCCCTCGAGCTGTGACACACATTAACCGCCCTGGCCGAGGCGCCTCGCTTATTGCAACTCGCACGTGAATATTTCTCAATGGTTATTGTACGTAGCGACCCTCATCGGCAACTCGATGTGACGGCAGCAGCGGTCAGAACAAGAGTCCCCTCACCTGCATGAAGATAAAAATCTTACGGTAGAGACTTCTGTTTTTTCCAATCTTAAGAGGGAGATATTTGAGGCGAGTCCCGACCACAGCCCTGAGCAACGATCACAGTTAGTTCCAGCGATGGTTGGTTGGACGACCCGGGGCCGGGCCGGGCCGGGCCGGGCCGGACAGGGGGCCCCTGCCCGCTCTGATGATGCCGAGGGGCGTCGGGGCGGGGAGGAGCTCTGGAAGTATGGGGTGGGAGAGAGGAGGGGAGGAAAGAGAGGAGGAGGGAGGAGCCGGGTATTATCACTGCCTTCAGGTGATTGGGGTGCAGAAGAGAACAGCGGGTCATAGTAGTTCGAGGTCGACGTGGGGGCCAATTGTGGGTGTCTTTCGGCGAGGTGAGGAACCGGGGCTGGAGTGTATATACACACCTCCAGACGAAGGCCATGCTGGGGTTCTCCCACACCTCTTCTACCCCAGGAGAGGGTTTGAGGAGGGAATTGATCCTAAATATTACGGAGTAGTGAGTGAGGAGAGGCCGTTTTTTGTTTCTTAGAAGCTAGAGAAAAAGTGGGAAACGAACTATTGTTACGAACGAGTTGTGACGACGACCACGTCCGCCACACACACACACACACACACACAGAACGCTGGACGGTACTCTCTCGCACGACCCACTCCCCATGCTCCTCCATCCAGCACCCTAGGGCGAGGTATATCAAAGGAACCATAAATCTCTCACCTGAAACTGGACTGTGTGTACTGGATAAGCCGGATCTTTTGGGTCGAAACATTGTATAATCCGTCCTCCTGTTGTCCCCAGCCATCTGTAGTAGAAAAGCACGCAAGTATTACAAGCGGCGGTGGCAGTAATTAGCCGTACAGATGGTACTGTCATTCGTTACAGTATGGCAATGGTAGCACTGGCACTAGTGAAAAAAACATTTAATTTATTTGTAAAATAGCTGGTCTAGCACCTGGGTGAAAGTAATAGTATGCAACAGCAGTAGCAAAGTAGTAGTAGTAGTAGTAGTATGTAAAATAATTAATATCTTCACAATGAACACATTGGTAGCAACAGTACCTAATGTTATAAAAACACTAGTAATCAGAAAACGAATTGTCACAGTGATGGCCTCAGTGGCACTGCCCACAGTGTGGATATAGACACCCAACAAGATGTAGGTGCTTGGGTCATGTATGGTGGTGGTATACTCATGATTTATCAAAAAGAGGATGCCTGTGTACACACACACACACACACACACACACACAATAACAAAGGAGAGAAACCATACGTAGGCAAATGAAAACAGCATTCATGTACATGGGTAGATAAACCTTACAAGCAAGCTGTTCACATCCTACACTGGGACAAGAGTATAATATGCTTCTCTTTGTTTGGTAACAGAGAAAGTCAAAAATGGATCCGTCGATGAAAAAATAAACCTGGCCCGACAAAAACCATTTATTATCACCTTGTAGGATTCTTAACTCTTATCAGAATTATTTACAGCTTATTTCATGCAACATCCAAACAAGCAAAGTCTTGACTCGTTATCACATCCAGTCTCACCACATTGTGTGGTAAAATGTTCGCTGTTTAAATGTAGGCCAAGCAGTAGAGCTAGTCCAAGGCTGCACTGAAATGGAGACGCATTTGCCAAGTTCTAGAACAATGCCGTATGTTACTCATGCGAGGAAACGTCTTAGCAATACTTGTTGATGATTCACTGGAAGGAAAACGGGAAGTTGTGAAAAAAATCTGAATTTGAAAAAATACAAATTTGTTTAAAAATCTGATTCTTTTTTTTTTTTCGAATATTAGCCAGTGTTTATGGCGGGTCTCATCAAATAGGATGACACTCAGGCAAACAGAGCCAATTTTCATAAAGACACTAATCTCTTAAACTGAGCGGAGTTAATAAAGAAAATGCATATAAGGGTACCAACTGAAAAACCATTGTCAAGATTGTAAGTCGCTGGATGAGACTATTGACAGAGGCTTCAGGGTATGGATTTTCATAATTGAGATGAGTTTCATAAAAAACGAGAATAACATTCGCTATTTACAGCCAGGCTTGATCATCAGTGTCAAACTAAATTGTTCTAATCGCGAATTTTTTCTTTTTTTTTTTTTACCTCGTGTACTTTTATGGATTAATCTGTCTATTATGTAAATTTTGAGAACGAGCCACATCTGTTCGCTGTTTTGTCTTTCATAACGCTAAAACAAGTCGAGAATGGTTCATCCAAAGTACCGAAATTTTGGTGAACATTGACGCCAATGAACAAGGTTCTTATTTAATGAGTCCAGTTCCTCCAACAATTTGCTGACAAGTGCTTAGTATCAGAAAAAAGTCAGTTCATGTTATATTCGTTTTTCCCGGTAGTAAACAACTATATTTCAAATCACTGTGTCATCACAAATAATAATTTTCGCATTATTTATACAAATTATGGTTAAGGTAGTATAGTTCCCCCTCTTTCAGGGCAACAAGATAGTTTTCTTTGATATGTCTAAATCTTCCTTTGCTTTCTATATTATATATCTATGGGAAACATAACTATCTCTGTTCTTCAACTTAATTGTATTAGCTTTACTTTTTTCATCTTTAAGGATGTTATTTGGACTGCATATTCTAAGTGACTGCTTTACTAGAAAAGGCAGACAGGTTGTTCACTTCCTCCAAAATAAGTAAATACTTTTCCTCGTCTCTTCTTTTTTCCTTTCATTAACCTCTCTGTGTTTCAATTAAGGCCCGTCATTGATGTGGACTTTTGTCCGTGACTGGAGCTTTCAGCATAAAAAATAAAACAAATACAGAACTCGAATCATCAGCTCTATCTTTCGTCGGTTTGGGTGACCAGCCAACGTTTTCCGTTGTCCCTTGAAACAATGATTTTCTCAGGAAAAGCACCGAGAATGTACAAGATTGAATTATTCAATAAGGAAGGTTTTGCGCGTACTGCTCACCGCAAGGAAATTTAGAGTGAAGAATATGAGTCGTGTGAATTATAAGTTTGAGATGCGAGTGTGTGTTTGTGGACTGAATGCTAGTAACTCATGTGTGGCTGAAGCAGAAAGAAACAACACCCAGAGAGAGAGAGAGAGAGAGAGAGAGAGAGAGAGTTACTCTAACACTGTGCAGTCTAATGTTAAAAGCCTTGCTTGCTACACCTTGTGTGCTTGCTGTACGAAACATACGATGATCAAAGTATTTGAAGACTGGCATGATTGATTCAGTTCGGAAGTGATGTGTCCCCAAACCAAATAAAGCTAATTAAATCTTTAAGAAAAATATAAATTTCGAACAACTTCACATCGTCCAAGTTCACGAGACCCATCTGGGTGTGTCTGTATTTACATCTGTGTCATATACTTCACTATGAAAATACATTTTCTATGTACGGTTAAGAAAATGTATATTACCTTACCATATATGAGCTTTCTTTTTTCTCATAAGTCCACAGCAAATGATATACCCATTTTCTCTCCTAAACATACCAGATGTTGTCGGTGTGGCGAGTGGCGGCGGTGGTGCTGTTGGCGGCGGGCACTCAGGCCTCAGCGCTGAACCCCCTCGGGATACTGAGGTCACACCTCGGGTCACTATATGCCATGAGGGACCACCTCTCCAGCCGCCCCAGTGACAGGGAGGTTGGAGACGGTGCGTCGGGTCCGGCAGGGCGTGCAGGGTGGCCTTCCCACGATGAGAGCCACAGCTCCCTCACCACCCAGCTCCCTCTTTCCACATCAGCCTCCGCCGCCTCCGTCGTCCACTACCCCAGAGCCAACACGGAGAACAGCGTTATAGGCAGCCTGTTCGAGCTCGGACAGAGCGACATCGAGGGTCAAGAAGACTCATTCGCCAAGAAGAAAGGCCAAATGACGATCGACCAGAAACATGTAGCTCCTCTCAATAAAATCCTGAAGGGGATCAGCAACATGACCTTCCTGCCGCTCGTACCGATGGACGGGTTTCCTCCTCCACCTGCTGCAGATGGCAACGTTAGCGCTAAATCTCCTATACTCAGGTATTTGGACGGCATCCGAGGCAGCGCCTGGGGACAGTTCAAGTCTATGGCCCTGAGCTACACCAACTGGCTGGACCACGAGTACCAAGTGCAGCATATAACGGAGAAGCTGCCCCTAGACCTAATCAAGAAAGTACTCGATCTTGGCGACAGGGTGAATTTTCTCCACGTCGTAGGCAAGAGGGTGGACCCGGGACTGGCGGAGTACCTCGCCGACCAGATGCAGCCGCTCTTCGACCACTTCGAGAGCCTGACCGCCGGCAGGATGCTGGGCGGCAGCCTGGCGTCCACCATTGGCGGCATCGTGAGGGACTCGGCCTGGAAGGCCATGAGCCAGTTCGTCGGCCACGTACTGAAGGTGGCCGGGAACTTCGTCACAAGAGACGAGCTGGAGAAGTTCAAGCTCATGGTGGCCAAGACGAGCCCCATGGCGGCCAAGGGACTTGATTTTGTGCTGAACGGGTTTCCCGGTCGTTCCTCCGCTGCCGAGGGTCGTTCGCTCATGGGTAGGAACGGCTACAACGACCACGACGACGGTTACGGCCACAGCGGTTATAACGTCGGAGGCGGAGGCGGAGGAGGGTACGGGGGCTACGGCGCTTATGACGACTTCTCCTCCTACAGTATGCCAAGCTACTCGTCAGGAGGATACGCTGCTGGGGTTTACCTGGACCCGTACCTCATCCTGGGAGGCCTCGGGGCCGCCGTGCTCTTGGCCTTCCTCGCCTACCGCATCATCGTCACCACGGAGGCGGAGGAACGCGCCCTCAACGACCTCACCTTCATGGACCTCTCGGACGTGCCGAGCATCGTCCACTCCATTTACGGCATGCTGGACGACGCAGACGACAAGTACAGATCTAAGAGGTCTTTGCCTGCACACCTGGACGACTCGGACGACCTGGCCCAGGGGCTCAACTCGCTGTGGTGGGAACATAACAGCGACTTCGGGTGCGTCAGGTGTTCGCTCTTCGACTTCGCCGTCGCCCACGCCCACAGCGACCACGATCTCATCCAGGGAATGGCCGTGTAAGATGCTTTTACTAGTTATTATACTTGGTGTTGTGGTATTGTATGTCTAAAAGTGGTATCACAAACTGCACTAACTTTTTGCCGTACTGTATCAACAGTTTCTGTGGGAGATGAACTACTAAATGACGTAAGTTTTTTTCTCATCAAAGAGTAAGGCGTGTGTGCGAGTAGGAAAGAAAGAGACTGAGTCTACATGTTACGGAGGTGGAAGGAGGAAATGGGAGACGAAGACCCAGAATGAGATCTACAACCCCTCCACTTCCTTTAAGCTTTTCTCCATTCTGACTCACAGACCAAGAAACCTGTCTTTCTCCCTTGATAATAACCTTAATTAACTTACAGTAACTCAGCTTATTCCTCTCGCACACCCATCTGAACACAGACACCAGCTTCTGCAATTTCTCACTCAAGTCTTCTGCCCACTAAAGCCGTGTCATCAGCAAACAGCGACTGACTCACCTCCCAAACCTCCTATCCCCAACACACACAGCTGACCCGGTCCTCTCTCCACGACTCTCGCATTCACTTCCTTCATGACCCCATCCGCAAACAGATTAAACAGCCATGGCAACATCACAAAGACACTTGTCGCAGACCCACCTTCACCTGGAACAACTCAACCTCTCCTCTCTTCCTACTCGCACACACGACTTAACATTTTGATAACAACTTCTCACAACTTCTAGTAGCTTTCCACTGGAGGACTGCAGGGGGGGGGGGGCTTACAAAATATTCGCCTGTATAGTGCTACTGCACAAAGATAAGGGGAACAAAATTGAATGTGGATTTTTGGTTACCATTTATGACTTTGGACAAACAGTATGATAGAGATTTCTTGTGACCAACATGGATAGGTCTGATGATGGATTTGATGCGTGGACCCTAAGTGAAAGTGTGGAACAGGAAGGATGTATTAGCATATGACATGCATGAGGTGTTGGTAGTGTGAGTAGGTTGTGTGGTCGAATCAGAAATAGCAGAATAAGAGAAAGGTGTGGGAGTGAGAAGAGTACAGCTGAGAGAGCTGAAGACAGTATGTTGCAGTGGTTTACATATATGGAAAGGATCAGTGAGAAAAGATTGGCTAAGAGAGTAAACATGTTAGAGGTGAAGGGAACAAGGAGGACGAGACGGAGGGATAGAGTCAAAGATGCTTTAAGTTATTTGGCCTGAGTATGCAGGAGTGTGTGATGCGTGCATGGGATTGAAAGAATTTGGACTGATGTGGTATACAGGGGACGACGTGCTATCAACGGGTTGAATCAGGACATATGAAGTGGCCAGGGGAAACCACGGAAATGACTAAGGGGTTTGACTATGGTTAAGGTACATTATACATGACAGCGAGATAATGGATGTGAACGAATGATGCCGTTCTTCATGTGTTCGTGGTGGCGCTACCTCGCTAACGCGGGAAACATAGAACGAGTAAGAAATTAAGAAAACTTAATGAAGGTTGATATAACGAATCTTTAACTTACACAAATGTTCATTATCAATCAAGAAAGTCTATGTGGACTTGTATTAATCAATTATGTACCATTTTAGGGCCGGACTGGCAACTCTGCTGGGAGCCGAGAGGTCAGGTCAGCTGCTGGACGAGGTCACCAGCCTCAGGCTGGAGGGCAGACCAGTCAGCTGTGTGCGGGAGGCCAACACCTGCACAGTCAAGGGACGTCGATGGACACCTGCCTGAAGTCTCCTGCAACTGACGATCCTTTTGCAACTGATTCTCCTACGAATCTTGCCTCTCGGAGCCGATGTCTCTTCCGCCCGTTGTCTCTCCCGATGTCTCTCTCGCAGCTGAAGTCTGCCACAAGTGTTGGTGTCTCTCACATCTGGTCTCCCTGCTGATGTGTCTTGCAGCTGATGTCTCCCACAAACGGTGGTGTCTCGCAGCTATAATCCGTACTCAGATGATGTCTCTCTGACACTGATGCCGACGTCTTTGCGCGGATTTCATTTGGGATGATGACAATGATATGGAATAAGTAGCCAAGCCGAGCGAGGAGAGTAAACACAAGCAGGCTCCTGATTTGTACCGGTGTTTGCGAAAACTTTTGTACCATCAATATATATATATATATATATATATATCATTTTGTAAACCCAACACTCATCCCTAAGAAGAGTAGACTATGTAATTTGTTACAGCTAAACTTACTGGTTTGTTGTTTACTCTCATTACAATACCTGCTTTCTATCTCCATAGTAAGAGTCATTATTCTTTGATTCATCAAAAATTCTAATGCTAAGAATAGATTACAATGCACTTTGTATTCTAAGTCATGTTATCAATAGTTATACAAGTATTATTATAGTTTAAACTAAAATTGCTTATTAGATTATATTAGAAAACCTAGAGCTTGGAAGTAGTAATTTGTGCATATCTCTCTATCTATAAGTAATCAGTTCCATTTTATAGTAATGTCTTCATGCAGTGTCCTCTCCCCCAACTTTGCCTGTCCACACATCCTGTCATACAGACATAAACTTCACCATCGTCACTCTAAATACCCATCCCTTCCCTGAGTCCACCTCGTCCTATCAAAACAGATTTGTTTTTCTCTCTGAAACATCTGTACACCTTTCTACTGTAACCACACTAACCTGTGAGGTTCTTGTTTTCTTCCACTATCACAAACAACCTCCAACAGGACCCGATGGTCTGTTGCACCTTTGAATTCCTCTATGGTCTGTTGCACCTGTGAGTTCCTCTATATTCCTCTCTGGTCTGTTGCACCTTTCAATTCCTCTATGGTCTGTTGCACCTTTGAATTCCTCTATGGTCTGTTGTACCTTTAAAATTCCCTATGTTCTGTTGCACCTTTGAATTCCTCTATGGTCTGTTGCACCTTTGAAGTCCTCTATGGTCTGTTGCACCTTTGAATTCCTCTGCACTCCTCTAAATTCCTTTGTACCGCCAGTACGGATGTGTGGTGAAGAAACTATGATGGAGACGTTTGGCGGTGGATACAGGATGCACGACTGGAAATGAGGTGGCGAAACAAAGGGACAAAAAAAGAAAAAAGGAGAGGCTCTAGGGAGATGAGAATGAAAAGAAAACATTGTAATGAGATACGGAAGGTGGAAGAGGACGAAGAAGAAAAGGAAATGGAAGAGGACGAAGAGAAAGAAAGACAAAAGGAAAGAAAGAAATTGTTACAGAAGGTAGAAGAAGGAAGAGGACATTATTAAGTTAATGGTGAAAAGCAGGGTGTCAGTGAAGGAAGGGAAATGAAAGAAAATGAAGACATAGTGAAGGCAGTGTGAAATCAAGGACGTATACAGAAAACAGAATGATAAAATGACAGTAGGAATTGTTGGTTGAAGCAAAAAATGAAAAACAATAAAGTTAGACCAACTTAGTGAGTGTTGCAAGATGTTATGACTGGCCTTCATGACAGTAGTGTTCACGTGTTGGTCTTCACAAGTGTTGCCACGCCTTGGTCTTCACAAATGTAGCTTTCAGACCAATCTTGCCACATCTGGCACTCCACAGCAATGATGCCACATCTCGCTAACCCGGTCACCAATTCTGTGTCACCGGAGCTGAAATGGTTTTGAGACAATAAATACCATGATTTTAGTGATAAAGATATACATATTCAGAGTCATTGTATATTGTGGCATTAATTAATTTATTCTCAATGGGCTTAATTACCTAAAATACTATTTCCATTGTAGACTGCTAATGAGGCATTATTCACTTAAATATGTAAGTGTTCACATATGTGGAGATTACATTATCTTGCTTTACTCTGCAGGTAGTTGATAGAATTATATAACTTTAAAGAAGAGCTATGTTATATGATCTTCATGTATCATTTATTTACAATAAATGACTTATCATTGCTGTTTAAATAATTTTCAAAAAAAGTACTTGAAGGAAATCATAATGTGATTGAGTACATCTAGAAATACATCAACTAGTGGTTATCTAAGGCAGCTGAACAACAGTCAAAGCCTCAACATTAAGGTAACAGACGCCCTAGTACACTACCTCTCATATATGCTAATCTGGAACCCCAGATTATAAGTGTAGTGAAGGTACAATACAAAACCACAGCAAGTATGGTTAGATATGGTATTCAAGTCAAGGCAAACCTGATGCTTGAAAGATTTAGAGCAAGAAAAGAGGAGTCTGGCTCTTCCTTCCTGCTATGACGCAGAAAGATCACAATAACAATTAACATGTTAACCGATGTGACAGATGTGTTATTCCTTCCATAAAGTAAACATGACAATTGATTTGCTTCGCTTCAAGGATATCTCACCTATGAAACTCCGATCTCATAAAGTTGTGGAGTCTAAAAGATTCAGTTCCTTCTGGAAAAATAACAAAGAATATGTTAAGTACATAGTAAATATACCGCATTCTCAAACCTGGGTTGGCTTTTACGAGGAAAAGTATCTAATCCGGCACTAAAGTGGAAAGTACTAACTGAGGAAAACACACCATTCATAGAAAACAATCGCTCTGCATCCAGAGAAAACGAGACTTTCTAACGCTAGCTATTGTATTTTCCTGGATCACGCTGCTCCTAGTTCAGTGGTTGGGCAAATCTTGCAAGTAACACGGACCAATGCGTGTGTAGTACGTGTGTATATATATATATATATATATATATATATATATATATATATGCCAAGACCCTTTATGCCCACTAAGCAACTATTATAAAGAAGATACTGACCACTTATTACAACTCAGTTGCCGTGTACCTTCTCCACATAAACGCACACACATCAAAATGCTTTATGGCCTATGGTTCCCATCAGTGGACGTGGCCATCTTCCTGAATGCGACGGGAGCCTCAAAAGGGTAGAGGGGCCTCCTTGAGTAGGAAGGTGAGATAAGGTATATACAGGATGTTCATAAATTCCTTGTGCACTTTAAAAATAAAAGAACTTGGGTTATATTGAGGATTAAAAGAATATGTAAAACTGTCATGTGAACGGTAATTCAGTCTAGTATTCCAAGAGCAAATGAAATTTGCATTTATGAAAAAGAAAATATGTTACTAGTTATTTTTCTCTTTTTTTTTTCCAGATCCTTAAACGTAAATGGCTTCAGGGGAAGAGAGAAAGTAGACTGTGTGTTCTGAAGCGCATATCAGCAGTAAGAAGGGAGGAGACTCGCAACACAGCCCCGGCAGGAAGCGACACGCAGAGACTCTTTCAAACTAGATGAAAAAGTTTAAGCAGTCTGGTTCAGCGTGCGACATCACCCCTCGATCTGGAGGGCTGAAAAATATCAGAAGAGACTGTAACATCAGTGCAGGATTCTTTCCAGGCCAGACCACGACAATCTCTAGAGCGAGTATTTCTTGTACTAGGCTTTCCTATAAAATATCAGTGCACAAAATCCTCAATGCGAGACTACGTCAGCGGTCATATAAGATCCTAAGTACATCAGATGCTACTGAAAGATGACTACCATGCAATGTAAAGTTATCGCCAACACTTTAATGATGAAATTCAGAGCGATTCCATGTATCTTGATAGCCTATGTTTAGTGATGAAGCAAAAACGTTTCATACTAGTGGCAAAGTCGATAGTCATAACTGCTGCATTTGGGGAACAGATAGAGACCTTAAGAAACCTGGCAACATGAATGAGATTCCCCTCTTAAAAGTAAATGGCTGTAATGTACACCCTGGGAACATCACGCTTAAATGGCCTATTCTTTTTTTTTTTTTTCAAGAAATAGCAGATAATGGTGAAAGTCACTTTGCAATACTGCAAAATCATTTCATTCTTGAATAGACACGACCGGGTTTACAAAAGGCCATTCTCCAGCACGGCGGAGCACCCTGCTACTTACCTGGTAATGCACGACTGTTTGTAAGATGATGTTTCCTCAGGAAGCTGGAGCGGGAAGGGCGGGCTAGCTGCTCGCTCAGCTCCCTCGCTCGATGGAGTCGACTCGTTTTCTATGAGGATATATTACAACCTCAAACCCTCGTTCTGCAAATGAACCCTCTGCTAGGATAACAGCATTCAGTGACTGAAGAACAGGTGGATAACGTTTTCAAGGAACTCGAAGAAATAGGATTACAAGTTGTGTTCTAAATGATCTCGTCTATGTTGAACAAAATCGCAGATTTAGTTGTTTTTAAACTGGAATAGATTACCTGTCACATAGTTCTTAAGCTGTATAAACTAATGGTAATAT
>JAYMFT010065394.1:0-14760 GCA_038088735.1 Panulirus argus | reverse complement strand
CTCTCTCTCTCTCTCTCTCTCTCTCTCTCTCTCTCTCTCTCTCTCTCTCTCTCTCTCTCTCTCTCTCTCAACACAGTTAATTACACATTTTTCTCTCATGCTATAGGGATTTGCAAAATCTATACTTTCACTCTGTTTCCCTTCATAAACCATTAATTTACTTTTACTCACTGTTACCTTCAATCATGTACACTTACACACATCATAGAATGCACTTACAACCTTCTGCATCTTCTCTTCACGCTCAGCAAACATCAAAGTATCATCTGCAAACAGGCTTGTCATTAGCCACCATAACTCACTGCTCCACATCTGCACCCATTTCCCTTAGTTTTGCTTTCATCTCTCTTGTTCATCTCTCTTGTCACTCCATCCATATATATGTTAAAAAGGCATCAGTGACATCACATAGCCCTGCCTTACATCCATATATATATTAAAACTTTACCTCAACTCTCTATCCACTCTTACACATGCATTTGCTCCTCTGTAGAGTGGTTTCACACTCTCCAACAGTTGTACCCCTGCCACATACATCCATAACACACCCCATATAGCATTCCATTTGATTATATCATGTGCAGTATTGAATTGTATTTTCATAATTTTTTACACTTGAGGAACAATGGTATCTATGTTTCTTTCTGCTGCATGTAAGTTAAGGTCTGGTGAGGATCCATAAGAAACAGTCCCAAGACAGATCACAGGTATTTCCCTCATGGATATTTAGTTGGCACTGTTTCAAAAATGTAATAACCAAGAAAAGAGGAAATCAGTCAACAATATGGTGAGGTGCTTGCATTACATTATTACTGATAGACACACTCCAACTCAGTTTACCTAATGTATCATTGGTACAATAGTAGAGGTATGGGAAACACAGGCCTTAGGGTCTGTGTTTGCCTCCACTGTCATTATAAACAAGGTTTTGAGATGATTTCACCCTAAGCATAGTGAGCAAAGTAACAGTTAAAGCACAAGTATTCAGCCTTAAGAATCCACATGGAAATGTTTTCTAAGCAAAAGTTATGTGCAAGTTAAGTGTAGGTTGGTTGGTTGTTTGGGCTTTATAGCTTTCAGCTGCCACGGTCATTAAAGCATCAAGCTAAATCCACCAACCAAGGAATCTTTAACACCTTTGTGTGTTAGCGAACTTTCTGATGATACATACACTCTCACCATGCATGTCCTTGCCAGAGCACATTAATAGAGGTCAACACATTACCCTAGCAAAAGAAAAAGAAAGTAAAAGGAATTTGTATTACTATAAATGTATGCAAGAATTCCCTTGGCTATGACCAAGAATGAATTTCTAGTACTTAGCCCAATACAGGGCCAAATACAGTGCAGCACCATGTTATACAGTAAGTACATTACTCACATATTTTGATCTCAGTTTTGGGAGACTAAATTTTGGGACTAATTAATCTCCTTATATATATATATGGTCAAAAATAAGAATATTATAAAGAATTTAAAAGTCAGCTTTGACATCTTTCTGCTTCGTTAAATAAAATATGCTTATGTTGAGTGAAGGATTTGAAAGGAGTAAAATAGTTCAGTAAGGAAATGGAGAGTGTTGGCTTCTTATGGTGCATCACCCCTCCACTGATTGTGGGACACTTTTCTTCCATTTTGTAAAGATTTAAATGCTTATTTTGCTCTCCAAAGGAGGAATGCTGCAAGCTTAGATGTTGTCTGGCAGAACAGTTGAAAGAGGAGTATTTTGTTATTCTGTGCATGTATTAAGTATTGATAAGGAGACAGTTGATAATATAATACTGTACTGTAAGCAAAATAGTTGAGTTAGAGCAGGAATACAAGATTGAAAGAAAAGTAAGGACAAAATAAAAGACTACATTTAAGAGGTTTGCCTGTATAAGGCAGCAAGTGCAGTGCATAAGGTTTGTGATATTTAGAGGAAATTTCATCATGCTGCATAGTAGAAAAAATTTAAAAGGTATGTAAATGTCATACAGTCGGAGTGTTTTGTAATGTGAGGGAGGGAATAGGGTCTGGAGCTGCTTGCCTTTTCACTATAGTTTATGATTATATATCTTCTTTATGGGTTAGTAGGTTTGTTTTAAGATACCACAGTCATTATTTTCAGTGCTATTGGTTTAGAACACCCCACTATTTAGTTATCTTATTGCAGATGTTGTGAGCCTTGTACAGTGAAAGATTAGGTATAATAGTGCCCATGTGTTTATGTTGTAAATATTTTTTTTTCATAGGAATGGAAAGTGAAGAGTTTGACTTCTGCGGATGTGGATGGCCCCAACACGTACTTTTACCACGAGGCAAACCTGAGGGGATGGCCTTCCAACTCTTTTTCATGCTCACAGATTATGAAAAGGACAAGGTTCGAAAAGATTAATTCATTCTTAATTATTTGATAAATTATTTAACCCAAGGACCCATTTTATGGGGCTCTTGCAGCTTCAAGGCTATACTACAATCAGTTACAGGGGATGATAGTTCTTCAACGTTTATTTAACCCAAGGACCCATTTTATGGGGCTCCTGCAGCTTCAAGACTATAATAAAATCAGTTACAGGGGATGATAGTTCTTCAGCATTATTTGATTCTTTTTTTTCCAATGA
Source organism: Panulirus argus (assembly GCA_038088735.1). Classification (NCBI taxonomy): domain Eukaryota; kingdom Metazoa; phylum Arthropoda; class Malacostraca; order Decapoda; family Palinuridae; genus Panulirus; species Panulirus argus. The sequence goes on along the minus strand of JAYMFT010065394.1, from coordinate 12,157 downwards.
CCATGACATTTTTTTGGAAAGATCCTTGAGCTAGCAGGAAACATGTGATTATTACACAAATGAGTAAATGTTAAATTGAGGTATAAAAAATGGCTGTAGTAAGTCCAACACCACCTAAAGTACCAAATCACATTTTCTGGTAAATTTTCATTTGATATCATCTAAATTAATAGACTGAGTCATGGTAAGTAGTTCTTAGGCTTAGCTGTTGCATGTATAGAGATATACCTTGTTTTAGCACCTTAGGCATCCCTTTCTCACAGGCTGTGACTTTAGCTTTTTGAAGGCATCATGTATTTGGTGGGTTTATTGAGGAGATTATTGTTGGAGGGGGATAGTGGAGCATATCTGTATACATCTAATCACTATCATCCTTAGCAGTGCTGTACTTTATATGTAAACTGACTGTTCTCTTGAAACCTTTAAGCCTACCAGAACTTGCTTTGAAATATTCAGTAGTAAATGAATCACCCTCTTAATATCATCCTCAATAGACTCATAACTTTGTTTTAAATTCTGTATTAAAAAATATTCTCCTTTGGTTTTGATCATCAGTCCACTTGGCATATAATCTGTTTTTTCCATCACCAAATTATGCAGTAAAAAGGCTTGTGCTCTGACCTCTTACCTCTATTTCGTTTTATACTTTTTTGTGCTGTCCACTAGTTTCAGCTAAGTCCTTCGAAATAGTGAAATCATTTATCCAGTCATGTTGCATAAGATGCTCCAGCCCCCTCTATACTATGGCTGGTTCTAGAGAAGCCACTGGTAATATTATTGTGTTTTTAGATACAGCCCTTTTTTTACATGATATATGTTTACCTTCTGTATCACTTTGTGACTTTTGTTTTCATACATTTTTGCCATTTCCCATGTCAGCAAGGTAGTGCCAGGAAAAAAAAAAAAAAGAAACTGCCTCATTCACTTATATCCACACTCTAGCTATCATGTACAATGCACTGAAATCAAAACCACCTGTCCACAACTAGGCACCACATACCTTTCCATGTTTCCCCTGACTGCTTTGTATGCACTGGTTCAGACCATTTACAGCACGTCATTCTCTGTATACCATGTTGCTCTATTCCTTGCCCACTTTGCACCCTCATACATGTTCTGGCCCTTAATCTTCAGAGCAATCTTTCATTCCATCCTTCCACCTCCTCCTTGGTGTCCTCCTTTTCTGTGTTCCATCAACTTCTGACATGTATACCCTCTTAATCATCCTCTCCTTGCTCATCCTCTCTATATGTCCAAACCATTTTAGCTCTCTCTCTCTCTCTCTCTCTCTCTCTCTCTCTCTCTCATGTTGAAGCCTCTAGTCATGGACAAAAGTCCACATCAAGGCTGGGCCTTAATTGAAATAAAGAGAGAATTATGAAACGGAAAGAGAAAAGGTAAGGAAGGAGAAATAATGTGGACAAGGCAGAGAAAAATCTTAAATTTTCTGATAAATTCGGCAGGAGTTAAAGTACACTTCATTAGCCTAAGGGATTTAGAAAGAGTAGTTGTAGAGGATGATGAATAGATATGCAAGGAACTAAATGATATTTTCAAAAGTGTAATTATTGTGGGAGGGCACTACAGCCCAAACGCTAATAACGCAGGTAGCCACAGAACACTTTTTGTGCATAAAATGAGTATAAAAACGAAATCATTGAATGGAAATGAAAATAATAATGTCAGTTCTTATTCATTCAACTCTCTTCATACTACATATTGTCTTCAGGAATTTCATGTCCAGCACATCCACACTCCTCTTTACATTTTTGCCCAAGGCCCATGCTTTGCATCCATATAACACTGGTGGGACTATTACACCATTAAACATATCCATCTTTACCCTTAAAGACAGTGACCTTTTTTCATACATTCTTCACTGTTTCTAGAACTTTTGCTCCTTCAGCCACCCTGTGGCTCATTTCAGTTCCCATAGTTCCATTTGCTTCCATATCCACTCCCAGGTATCTGTATCATTGAAAATTATTTCTTTTTTTCACTTTCTTCCATTATTTATGGTTTCTTGTACCATTTGATCATATTAAGCAATATATATATATCTCTGGTATCTCTCCTTTTGCTCTTATTATTTTCATTTCCATTTAATGATTTCCTTTTTACACTCATTTTATGCACTAAAAGAGTTCTATAGCTACCAGTGTTATTTGTGTTTGGGCTGTAGTACCCCCACAATAATTACACTTTTAAAAGTATCATTTAGTTCCTTACATATCTATTCACCTTCCTCTACCACTCCTCTTTCTTTATCCCTTAGGCTAATGAACTGTACTTTAACTCCTGCTCAATTTATGAGGAAGTTTAGGATTTTTCTCTGCCTTGTACAAAATATTCCTCCTCCTTCTTTATATATTGTACTCTTTCCTTCCTCTGTTAAACCATTCAAATACTCTTTGCTTTTTGACATTTTTGAAGTGCTATATTCTTCATTTCTAACCATCTTTTTCTATTTTTAATCAACGACAAAGGTTCCTTTTTCTAACTTCTTCATTACAGTTTTCACTGAATCTTTCATAACAGTAATCTATATTTTGGTTATGGAACTCCATTTTCTTTAAGTCTGTTTTCAAGAGAAAGGTTTAGCTTATTTAGTTTCCATGCTAATGTCTCCCTGAGTCTGGTTTCTACTAAGATTCTGGTTTTAGGCTTTCATGAAACATGATCATATTCAAATATTACATACTGACTTACAAAATTATATCTTTCCATGCTGCTGTGCACTAAGACAAGATCTAATAATGATGATATATCAGCCTTTTGATTCTTATGAGCTCAGTGCCATGCTGATATGTGAACTTTCTAAGAACTTATGCTTCCATGACATTATTTCCTTAGAAATGTTAGATTCTCTCGGCCTCTTTATAACATTTGCAACTAGGGAAGAATGTAAGCTAAAATGCTCACAGCTGTTTCAGATGAAAGTGCAGCTTCTACATGCACAAAGGTATAAATGTACTTTTATGAGTTGCGTGCAGACATAGAGCAATACAGTCAACAGCTGAGACTTAAAAAGAAAAAAATCATGCAGTAAACTAGGTAAAGCATTTTTTTTATCTTACAATTTGTATTATATGAAATGTGTTTTGCTGTAATTTGATTTTTATTTTGCAGGTAGACCAACCTGAAGGTGTCAGATCTTGTATGAATGCTGTATCCTTTTGTGGTATTTTGGATTCAAAATTTCCTGACAGCCGGCCCATGGGCTTTCCCTTTGACCGCCGCATGCCACGTTTGTTGAATAAAAGTGTCACTTCAGTTGCTCACCTTGCTGAACTTGACAATATAATGCTGCAGGATATCACCATCACATTCCTTAACAGAAATATGCAATAGTAGAAAAATATTTGTGTTGGATGGTCACTATTTGGCACCTGTAGCCAAAAATTCAGCATTTCATTGTTATTCTTGCTTCCTAGCTTAAGTAATTTTGAACTGTCCATTTTATGACTCTCTTACTCAGTCTGCATTAGCTTCTTATAACTGGATAAGGGAATTCAGTACTGATATTAAGATCATGACATTATAACATTAAAGTTTTAACACATATGAAAATTGTACACAGTATGCAGGAAATTCACTGTTTAGAAACATATACAGGTTGCCAATAAAAAATCTGGCAATTGTTATTTTGGTTCCATCAGTTTTCCAGCAGGAATCTTGGTGTGGTCTGTCCCTGCATGGTGAGCACAGTTTAAAAATTCACGGGTTTCAAAGCTTTGAAGGATGCTGATGTTCCACTTAGTGATGAAGATGATCCTGACAATCCACCTGCTACCTGTATTTAACCTTTTCTACTGTGTACAGTACTAACTGAAAATTCTTCAGACTGTACTGTAAATCCAGCATGTTACCAGTAGAGTACTGTATCTTTAAACTGCACCCAAACCATTTTATGTAATTGTTCAGCATTAAAAGCTCATTTGCTTTTCATTTAGCATTTAATTTTCTTTCTTAAAAGTACTGTAGTCATTTTCTGTTACAATATATACAACATATATAGAGTCAAGAGGCAATCAATCAATTTTTCCAGGAAAAATGAAAATACGGCAGCCACAAGGTCCCAAGGTTGCCAGATTTTTGATTGACAACCTCTATTGCTTTTTATCAGGTATTGTCAAAGATCCAATAAGTGTATCAAAAGTTGGTAGGAACTTTAGGTAGGAGCCTCTGGAAATACTTTCCTGGAGTTGCTCTCTGCCAATGGCATATAAAGGGTAAGGCACTAAAGGCTAAGAAGCGGCACTGGAGTTCATTAGTTACGTAGACTTTATGCCATGGCCACCCTTTTGGGAGTTCCAGGAGGGAACAGGCATTAGAGATGCAGACAGATATTTTTCAACTGAAATGCCTTGAGCTTATTCTCTTTCAAAATTGTCTTAATCATAACCAACATAGAAAACATGCATTATTTCAGATAAAGTTAACATATATATATATATCTATACACCTATGAAATACAACATTGAGAGGCCTATCAAATTATGTGTATACAACTAGAATCTTAATGCCTATGCCCATCAATTATTTTAGTACATTTTATACATACAAGATTCAATATATATATGAAAATTTTGATAAAATATACATCATATGAGGGTAAATCAAAGAATACACTGAACACAGAAAAACTGCATGGCATTTCATAATTGTTACTAGCTTGATTTATAGCTTCTTAATTCTTGTACCTGTCAAAAGTATATGTTAACTGCATTTGATTGAAGTCACTCATGCTATCAGAATTGTGCTGCACTATGTAGAGACTTGTCATAACACTTGCTATCACATCCTTTATATCTTACATATGATAGTTAACCAACAGAGAGTGTAACAGATTCAGGCTTGTTTATGTAATAAAAAAAATGCATGATGAGCACAAGCTGTGGAGATTGAATTTTTAAGACAGATATTTGGGACAAAGAAAAAAGTAGTTAGAGGTAGATATCATGCTACTGTGGTATAGAACAGATAAAAGGGTGGTTGAAAAATGAATGATGAAGTGGTGAGATGAGTTAAGCATATGGAATGCCAGAGTATAAGAGAGATTGAGAAAAGTGCATATGAAATGAAGGGAATAATTTTGAGGGGTTTACAATGGAAGGTCTGATTATAAGCGAGAGGAATAGGGTTGGACTCTGGAACCTTGGGCCACCCTGCTGACTAATGGGAGATGGTGCATAGTTAAATTGTGCAGTATTTCATATGTTGTTACCATCTTGCTAATATGAGTTCTTTATTATATTGTCCTGAAATTTATCATGCATGCTGTTAAGCCAGATCCATGATTTTGTGCCTTTACTGCAGTTAAGTTTAAGATTAATATGTGCGTGTCTTGTACAATAAAATTTTAAGCATCTTAAAAGAGATATGTGTTGAAATTCATTGATATCTTAATCACTCATTACTTTCCCTGTAGCTGGAGTACTATGCATGTAAATTTTCCATAAGCTGAATAATATCACAATTTTGTTCATGTTGATTGGAAGTCTAAAGTTTGGGAGGGTTCTTTGGACTTTGATGTTTAATGCTTGTAGTTAGTGGGATGGGGATATGACTGATGTATATTGAGACAGCAAAAACTTGATATCATGCAAGGGCCTGTAACTATGCTAACAATGCCTACTTTCTCAAGGTCCTTGATGTTTCAGTCTTGTTATGATTGATCCATAAAGCTCAGCTATAACATTATGTGGCTAAAGTTTTTGCATTGTTTTATGTTGCACAGCTGTCACCGATGTTATGTTATCTGTAAACAATTGGTATGGTCATTCAAGAAGAATGCTACAAGATCAGAAATCCCGAAGACTGTTTAAACACTTAACTTATTAAAAAGCATATTTTTGGTTAGAATGAAAAGGCGAACAATCCAGCATCTGGTAGAGCAGAGTGGACTTGACATGGAGAACAAAATAGCATCTAGAAGAGGAGAGTGGACTCGTCATAGAGAAAGGCCATAAACTGTGCAGCAGCCAAGGAAGATAAAATTAATTTTTCCAGGAATTCTCTTCACACAAGCCAAAGAGCATCATCACAAAATGGTGAAAATTCAGAATTTTCCATTACTTTCTTTATTAAAAGCAGGATTTTTTTTATTGCATGAGGGGGGGTAATTGGATGATGTTTTGATAACTGATGAAGCCAGAATACTGACCATTGATTAGTATGTCAATTAGGGTGAAGTTTTAACAGTTAATGCATAAATACATGTAATAACATGCATATTGTGTAATGAACTTGAGATTTCTTGTCTTACAGTAAATAAAAGACAGAGTAGGAAATGACATTAAAAAACAATACTTTTTTAAAGGTGAGATTATATAATGATTCAGGTACTGCCAGATTTTGTTTTTCATGGATTGAGAAAGAATTGATGAGCATAGATGTGGAGTACTGCTGACCTCACCTACTGAGGCAAGAGTGAGTGTGGAGTATTGTTAATCCCATCTGCTGAAATAGGAGTGGGTGAAAAGAATTGCTGACCCCACCTGCTGAGGCAGGATCGAGTATGGAATATTCCTGACCCCACAAACTGAAGTAGGAGCAGGTATGGAATACTGCTGACCCTAACTTCTGAGGCAGGAGTGGGTGTAAAGTATTGCTGACTTTATCTGATGAAGCTGGAGTGAGTATGGGGTATTGTTAACCCTACCTACTGAAGCAGGAGTGGGTGTGGAGTATTGCTATAAACACCTGCTGAGGCAGGAGTAAGAGCAGAGTATTGCTAACCCCTCATACTGAGACAGGAGTGGGTGTGGAGTATTGCTGACCCCTTATACTGAGACAGGAGTGGGTGTGGGGTATTGCTGACCCATCATGCTGAGACAAGAGTGGATTTGTTTATTGCTGACCGCTCATGCTGAGACTGGAGTGGGTGTGGAGTATTGCTAACCCCTCATTCTGAGACAGGAGTGAGTGTGAATTCAGAATTCAGAATTTATTTCCATTTTACAGTGGTTATTCTTTTAACATTTTACAAGTAAAGACTATGTAGTACAAAGTACTAGTCCAGTGTGCTGAACACACACACAAATAAACATACAAACAAATATGCATACCCACACGCACACATTCACATACACACACAAGTGCATAAACACATGCACATACACAAGAGTGAAATATTGTACAAGATAAATGACTAGGAGTGAAAAACATAAAAAGAATAAGAAGACAAAGTGAAGTTTGTCAGTAAAAGACAATGAAATTGAAGTAAAACTATAAAACATTACATTAAAGAATAAAATTACATGTAAAAGTAAGTAAAAATAAAATTAAGACAAAGATGTAAAACAAAATACAATTAAAGATAACAAGAGAAAACATCTGAAATTGATGACATCGTAGGTGTGCCTTTAAACAACGTTTAAAGGAGCTTAAAGAGTTTGCATCTATTACGTCAGTGGGGAGACTATTCCACAGAGAAGGTCCTATCACTGTAAGGGACTTTTCCCCCGAGCACGTGTGATATTTGGGCACATAAAGCTGTTGCTGTTGCCTTGTGTTTACAACATGCTCGTTGACATCACCCACTCTTGGCAGTGTGAGTATCCAGTGTGGTACTCTTTTATTCATAATGTTATGTATAACATTATGTATAAGTACGCCCAATTTTGTTTGACCTTGAGCCATCCGCGCTCTTTGAGTTATTGGAGTGACGTGATCATGCTTGGCTGCGCCTCCAAGTGCAACCTTTGCTGCAAAATTTTGTAATTTTTGTACACGACCGATCTGCGTTGAATTAGCCGTGCCCCATATGTAAATGCCATATTTGACCTGGCTTGAGATTAATGATTGAATCACACTGCTTCTATTACTATTATTGAAGTTATTTTTTATTCTGTTGACATACATTATTAGTCCGTAAACTTTTCTGCTCAATTTCTTAACGTGTTTGTCGAACTTCATGTGGGTGTCAAAATGGATATCCAAGTTTCTTATGGAATTACTTGGGAAAATTGGGTTCCCGTCGACAACATGTGAATATCAGCGGGGATCTGGGATAAGAGTCCTCTAGTCCCGACAAACATACATTGAGTCTTTTTAGCATTTAACAAAAGTCCATTCATGTGAAGTATTCCTGACCCATCATGCTGAGACAGTAATAGGTGTGGGGTGTGCTAAACCCACCAGCTGGGAAATGAGTGGAGTGTGGCTTATCTCACTAAAGTGAAACTTGATGAGGACGCAAATATTACCATTAAGCCTGATACGACCCTTGAACACGAAGATTCGACCTTTAATCACGGCTGGTACGACCCCCTGAGTACGACTGTGTGCGCCTCTAGTACAACCGGTACGACCCTTGGATGATACCTGGCTGGTCAAATGCCGGAGCCATCATCTGCAAGGGTTTGACTTTCGTGCTCAAGGATCACACCTGCTTAAGCGGCGTACCATTGAGCCCCAGAAATGCGCAGTCGTCCTCAAAGGTCGTAAATATGCGCTCAAGGGGAAAGTTGTGCGTCGTTATGCTTTATGCTCTGCAACCACGCTAGGTCATGAGAAGACGGTGAACAATGTTTGTTGCGTTTTGTACGCGTTCCTTATCACCTTAGCTAGACATTACCTGTTTGGTCGTCTGTGTATTTATGATCTTAAATAGATCGCAGCTGTTAGGTAGTCTGTATGTTTGTCAGCATTTCAGTCGTTTGCGTTGAGGGTTAATAAGATTAAAGGCACCAGTTTTCTAATACTTGGCATGGGTAACCGCTTTCAAATTCTTTAAAATTATCATCATATTAAGCGAACTTGAGTATTAAATGTATTTTGTAAATGTTAGATTTACTGGAAACATGAATAACCTTGAGTAAGAAAAAAACTTTACACAGGTAAGAATTCCCGTTAGTGTTATGTGTGGAGGCCAACAGCGATATGACTCATGATAAGTGGACTGGATTTAAGTCTCGCTCCCTTTTTTGCGTGGTTATCGACATATATTCAAGGAGGGTAGAATACTAGCGTGTGTGATAACTGCTTGTTGGAATGCATCGGGATCAGAATAGCTCCGGGAGACTTGTTGACGGACGGCTGAACACGGGATTACCACATCCGACCATCGGCGGTCACGGTAGATAACCGGACGGGCTTCCCAAACTGGTCTCCCTCGGCCTTACCCACCCCGGACCTCACTAAATCTTTCGTGAGTGTTTTACCAATGATTTATGACCATTCAACGACCATTATTGATCACAGCACACCCATGCCCTACAATACACACCAAGCTTGTTGGCCTATGGGATAAGAATGTTACTGAGAAGCGTCATCACCATTATTTAGAGAAAAAGAAATTTGTAGCTTAGAATTGGGAATGCGATCCTAACTTGACCTGCTTTGGTACATGTTTTTATCCAATACGATTTTATGCCATGAGTTGTAAGGCCAGAAAGGGTATGGAAGATGTGAACGGGTGGAATGGAGCGCACTGTTGATTTTCTGCATTTTCAGAAATCCCAAGAACCACCGGGGCCCAGGTACAATGTACCCCTGCACCCACCCTCTCAGAGGCCTTGTAATACCGTATCATGATTCCCTATTCTATCTATTCAGTACTTCATTCTGTTTTTCGAAATGACGATACTCTGAAGTTATAGCTAAGGTTTTGGATTTATGATGTTTTAAGTTAAGAAGTTGTAAACCATGACGTCCCTGGCCAGTAAAATCTTAAGACTTGTTGCCATGGGCTACCTGCATAGTGATAGTGTATGTGGCCTTAGAATCATCTTTCAGCACCTTAAGAAGTCTATGATTTTTTTCTGCGAGTGGTAATACTATGGCATTGACGGCTTTAATGACCCTTACAGACACAGGGCCCCTGAGAGGAATTTTATCAAGGGGTGCAAAGTTTTTTCGGGCCCCCTTCCTTCCCTTCTCCACTAGTCATCTTGTTTTAATCCATTACGGTTTTATGCCATGAGCTGTAAGGCCAAAAAGGGTTTGGAAGATAAGAGAGGGGTGGAGTGGAGCGCTTAGGTAATTTCCCGCATTTCCTGAGATCCCAGGAAATTCGTGGGGCCTCTTTTGGGCCCCCGGGCCTGGGTACGATGTACCCCCTGCACCCCTCCTCTCAGAGGCCCTTAGTAACAGTCGATAGGCCTAAAGCCTAACTAACCTTCATGACTAAGCTTCCATATTTGATGCCTCCATTCCATACCTTTTTTTTATCACCTCTGTTTCTGATCTCGTAGAGAGCAAACAGTGACTGATCCTTTTCACTGTAGAACCTGTTCACCCATGACAGCCACTCTATTAACATAACTGTGGCTGGTGCGCGCTGTCACTTAAGACTGTTAAACTCTTATTGAAGTAACTTCGATCCCCACCGTGAGCTATCCATGCCTGATCCTACACTGAACTACATATGTCTGATCTGAGTTCTTCCTATATTTCAAGAAATGCTTAGGCAGTTAATGATTAAGTAAGAATCTTACACACTCAATGAATTCATTTTCATTTCATACTATTTTTGGGAGACCAGGTTAATCCCCATGATTAGAACAGTCTTGGTCAGAGATTAGGATGTTTATACCTGGAAACATCCGGCCTGATGACCTGTGGGAAACACATTGACCTCCATGTGGCCCAGGTGTTTCCCAGCCTTGCGCAACAGTTAAATGTAAAGTTTCAGTTTTTGATTTGACATTGATTAAAGAAAATGTTAAGTCCTTCAAAAGGAAACTTTTTGTAATTTCTAAGCTTTATAAGGAATTAGTTCTGATTTTTTTTTTCTTTTTTTGAGTTGTCTGCTCCAAATGTTATGGCGAATGGAGGCAACTGTGATGCTATAAAAGACGCTGCGGGCAATGGAAGACTCTCTCATCATTCCCGTCCCTCATCTACAACAGGTAAGATGGTGTTGTGTGTAGCTTACTTCTTGATCTGAAGGAGCCGAAGTTTAATTTGGAAAACATAACTGGACTTGTGCTTAAATATTGATTAAGAGAGAAGGCTTTGGTGTGTAGATGATATGTAAGGAATTCGATAGTATTTAGATTCGAAAATTGTAAGTGGAGTATATATATATATATATATATATATATATATATATATATATATATACATATATATAAAAACCGCTGTCAGTAAGGTGAACCAGGGCGTGTGATGCGGTCGGGGGAGAAACCACATAAAGGTCTGTGGGGTCTTTTGTTGGAGAGGGAGTAACTATTTTAGTTGTATTATATATTGACGACTTAAGAGTTGGATGTGAGCGAGTGAGATAATTTTTCGTCTGTTCCTGCTGCTACCTCGCTGACGCGGGAATTTGCGAACATGGGGCATCCGCAGCGCCCAGGAAGCCGGCCATATCCACGGGCGGATGAATTGTAGGGATGATGTGTGGATGGGAAGAGTGCAGGAAAGTTGAGCAGTAAGTTTTCAGTGTCTTCGCTGTGGTAGTTGCATCGAGGGCATGATGGTGTCTGCAGCGCAGTCAGGAGAGAGTAACTATGTGTCTGAGGAGTGAGAAGTGCATCTTGTAATGTTTAGATATGTCGGGTGATATTCAAGATTGGTTGGTATAGAACAGACGGTTGCTTAATGTTTGTCGGATCATTTTAATGTGTATATGTTTTGTTATTTTTATCTACGTTGAGAAGGAGATTTGTGAATTTAGGTCTATTAAGTTTGAGGAAGGGTCAGTCATTTGTTTCCGCTTGGAAGTTGGTGGTCGGTTGTAGATTGATATAATTGAATATGGTCTGGTGCTGTTGGACGGAATTGAGTGCTGAGCATGTGGTGGCATTCTACTGGGAGAATCTGTATGTGAAGGTGTTTAATGTCTGTGGATTTTATGCATACAGTGATTGTTCTTAGGTGTCTGATTTTTTTTTATTTGCATTTTTGTTTGGTTTAGGGTAGGGTAGATGAATTGCATGTTGAAGATTCCTTTTCTTGTACAAATATACCACCATAAGTGTTTTTATGGCGTTTTGTTTTGTTTGTTGTTGTTTTTTGATTGATATTGTATTTTGTTGAGAGGGAGCGATTGGTCATTCAAGGTGACAGGTGGGTGTTGTTGAATTCATATCTGGCTGGGGTTAAAAGAGTTAGTCTTTTTTTTTTAGTGTTGCAGGAGCCTCATATATATATATATATATATATATATATATATATATATATATATATATATATATATATATATATA
>JAYMFT010065393.1:0-29150 GCA_038088735.1 Panulirus argus | reverse complement strand
CCATTGTGGAGTAGCTCACGAAGGTTTTTGTTCTCTGAGCCCTTATTTGTTGGATTGTTCTTGGAGATGCTGATTCAACTGAAATTCTCTTCACCAACTGGTGAGTTCACTTCACATGAACAACAGTCTTTCTTGTTAGTGGAAGCCTTTCATTTTCATCTTGCTAAAAAAGAAATCAATAAGGAATGAGTTTATTCATGTCATCACTAACATCACCCACCAGGAAAATAAATCATATGAAATGAAAGAAAGGACAACAATTCTATCTAAACTATACATATGGTCAATATGCCCAGGATGGAATTACTGTACTAACACAATTACACTCCTCTGAAAGTAATGAGTGTTGCGTACAAAGGCCAGGATGGATTCAGTGGTTATGGTCATAATTACGGAATTTGAAAGACATAAAATGAGTGTAATTTCTTCAGCAATTAGTAAAGCATCCCATAAGATGACCAAAATCTCCATCATATGCCATTCAGTATAAACCATCCAGCACTCGTAGATAAAATCTCAATGCATAATCCTGCGTATCCATAATTGGTGGACTACAGCGTTTCTTTGTTTAGTGAATCACTGAAAAATAAATATGCATGCTTGGCAAGAATGATGCTGTGCTGCTGATCATGTACATATTGTCTATAATCATCTATAATGGTTAATTAAGGAAAGAGCTTTTCTAAAATGGAGTTTTGTATGAATGATGTTAAATCTCTCTTGATGATTTAACTAAGTGTACACACAGCATGGTAAGCATGTGCATATGTGAAGTGAGTAGTTGTACACACTTGATCTACCCGCCCACCCCCAAAAAAGGGGGGGTAAATCAAAGATACACACAGCAATGGACAGACACTTGCGTTCTCTGCTGTGTTAGCAATTCCTCTGAAAAATTATATCATCCTATTCTCCAGTGGGAGGATAAGATCGTTGCAACTGTACTGTTTCAAGTTCCTGAAGGTCTGATGATCCTAGTTCAACCCACTGTATATAGTTTCTGATGGCCTGATGATACCTGTTCACCTCACTGTCTATAGTTCTTGATTGGTTGGGTGCGAGGTCCACAGGTTCTATCGGTACATTTGAAATTCATTACCTACTTCTACTTCAATCAACACCTTGTTTTCAAGGCTATATGACTGTCACCTTATCACTCGTTCAATAAAATATAAAGTTCCAAACCATGCTTCTTTGGTAGTTCTGTAATCAAAACAAAGTATATAACACAATCAAACCATAAACACCCATTTCCCAAAGCTCGATTTGGATAGAAAATAATAAATTACCGAGTTAATAATAAAGCATATTCTTTAACTTATGAATAATGTTTTTGTATTAATAACTTGACACAGCAAGCAATAAATACATCCTAAGTAGGGAACTATAACGACACAAAAGCGATCTTAGAATATCATTCACATGACAACGACGTCAACAATTAACACAAAAAAAAATAGCTTCTATATACTCTTGAACATATAAACTTATCGTTCACGTGTACATTAAAACCAAATAATATGAAAATAAGTATAGGAGGTGAAATAAAGGCGAGTCGTAGTCCATTGTCACCTCAGTCGTCGTCTGCTGATGCACAGATGTAAACAAAAACACAGCTGGAACGTCATGTGGCCACATTCGCTCATGACGTTATTTTCACATATTTACCTGGTTTTCATGCTGGATAATAAAATTAAGCTTATATTACTGCTAGATCCATTTGATTATTATTATGATTATTAATATTATTACCATCATAATTATTATTGTTATTATAATTGTTATCATTATCATTATCATCATTACTATAATTATTATCGTTATTATTATTATTATAATTACTATCATTATCATTACCATCATAATTTGAAATAGTTGTAATGTTTTTATCGTTACATACTGGACGTATATTTTTTATTGGTAATTTTTTCAGCTTTTTACGTATTATCTATATCCAATGTCCTCATCCCATGGTTACACAGAAAATTAAGCTCATTTTTGTCAAAGAATTTCTTCCCCAAGTGCAAGTGTAGTGAGAATGCCTCTCATGCTGGCCTCTCTTCTCATTATGTAATCCCCCTAAAATCACTGTCACTTATGTCTTCATATTTGTCATCTTTTCATTTTCCTCATAAGTATTCTTCCTTCTCACTTTAAGTCATTCGACAATCTACACATTTTCTGCATGGTTCCCATGCACATACAACTTCCATGTCAACAGTTGTGCTCTTGCAGAGGAAGATGTAGAGTACAAACAGTAAAAATTTTTCCCTGCGCTTCCCTTGCAATGGAAAAAGCCTCAATAGGCTAGAAATGGTACAAAAATCAGCTGCATATTCAGAGGGAAGAGTTGGCTCAACAAATGGTGCAAGATGCCATTCCCTTAGATTATATCAATGTACACCATCATATAAACGTTAAAACTTGTATTACGGTCTCTTAACCTTCTAACTTTAAGTATCCAAACCCCTAACTTTTGTCTGGTTCCCATTTATTGACCACTCCCAAAGGAAAGGATGGATAGCAAAGTTGCGTGTAAGCCGACTTGTCCTGTCAAGGACCCAAAGCAGAGACCATTATGTTGGTGGATTTCATTGCTATTTGCTGCACTACAGAGGATCAAGCATGGAAACGTGTAATTACACAATAGTATTTGTGACTACTAGCATGTACTGTATGGGAAGGGAGTTCTACTTATGGTAACCCATCTCAATCTTTCTCTATCATGCAACTTTTTATCTCAATCTTTCTCTATCATGCAACATTTTAAACTTTCTAGTGTCCACATATACAACTTCATCATTCAGTTTATTCCATTCATCTGCTACTCTTAAGCTATAAAAAGTTTCATGCTTAATTTCATGTTAAGGCCATCATATAAGAAAAAATAATGGACACTGAAAATGTTATGAAATAAAATTTCCTTTTCATCACCGAGTTGTATTTCATAGATGTATTTTACAAAGCTACAGTTTTGGGGGGATATGCAATTACTTGACAAACATGTTCAAAACTATGACTGTGATGATATGGGTACTAAATACCCAGGCTTAATCACTTCCCTCCAAACCTGATGGCATCTAAATGTGGAGCCAGCCAATTCACCACCCTGCCCTCATATGACTGCAAAAGTAATGTGTTGGCTCTCTACTGTCATAAGAATTTTTCACCATTACTACTAAGAATATTCATCACATGATCATTCATGGTAAATATTTGTTCATAATAGGTATAGTGTGCCGAGTTCTAACTAAAGGTATGATTGAACAAAAGTATACATGACAAAATTAAATTTTACTCTGAACTCGGACCAAACAGTGAGAGTACTTGCAAGTACTTGCGACGAGAAAGAGTGAATGGAAGGCTAGGTATGAAAGAGTATCATTCTGGGCAGCCATTCATGTAACCCATTATCACAGAGAGATGCCCTCCACACCATTTAGATCACAGGGATGATCAGGGCAAATTACAAATGGTGACCTTGTAGCTGCCACAGTATTTGCTCTAAGTCCATCAATTTTCCTGAGTCAGTAGCAGCTGTTGTCACAGAACTATCAATCATGTCTAAAACTATACCAAATCTGATTTGCCTAGTCATAACTTAATTCATCTTATAATATACTATGTTTATTTTGTCATTAAATATCATGGACCATGCAATGTCATAATTTTCATCACATGATTCCCAAAGCAAAACATGGTCCTCTCGTTTTATCATCTTCAACCAACCTAATATAGTTTTTATAAAACAATATTAAACCAAAGGCCTGTTTATTCACCATAAATAACCCTGCTTACTCCAGTATAAAATAAATATTATGAAATTAATTAAATTCCTTTTTTGTGATGTCAATCATAAGAATTACTCATCTGTAGAAAATAAATTTTAACAAATTAGTTCAATCTTGTCATAACAATTACTCAATAATGTCAATTTAACTGCCTGAATCTGTATCATCTATAGTACAAAGTAGATTGCCAGATTGCCTTTGTCTACTTTGGTTTTTACAACATACTCCTCTAACCTATTCTAATATAATATTACACTGTCTAACCTGGATAATTTATGAAGTAGTGATGTTACCACATGATCTGCTCTTTCATGTTGTTAGATCTAGCAAGAAGTGGCAAACTTTAACCTGAAGGACAAAGATTACTCAAGAAGTTATGAATAGATATATAACACTGCCTCATAAAAAACAGCAATAATGCATATTCTGAGTTTCACTGTCCTTCATATATATTACAGTCCTTCCTCTTGCATGTAGTGTTCCTTCATCCAATGTGAGTAAAGATGTACAATTATTCATGACTTGCATGTATTCCACAATGAGAACTCTAACCTCCGTGCTTTGATCGATCTAACTACTAAAAACATCACCCTTTCAGTACTCTCAGCAATATGGAATGTAGACATTTTTTTTCTTTCCATTTCCCACTGCATAAAGTTTACATCACACTCAGACATGCTTCCATGATGCTTAAAATACTGAAAGTAGAGATGATTCTACAACAGCCATCATTGTTTCTACCATCTTTAACAAAATCTGAAAAGTTTTCACATAAAAAATGGAAAGAAAAAATTATATTTATTCATTTCTGCCACAGTGCTGAAGGTACTAAAGGCAATGACACTTCCTCTTTGGTTATTAAACTTTTAAGGAATAGCTAACATCAATGAAGAACCCTTCACAGGCTCAAAATAATAATCCAAACTGATTTATTTCTAATGCAAGCAGCTTCTCATCAGTTGGATACTTTTGATATGGTTTGGGGGGAACATAGATAACATGCAGGTGCATTTAATCTGGATTCTGAGAGATGCTGCATGATGGATAAATCTTTAGTAGGGAGGAGTAAAGAATTTGGATTGCTGATATCCTGACTTCATGTACTGCTGTGAAACACCTGAAGTATTTAAAGAAGAGCTAGCGGAGGCTACAGGAACATTCGCCGGGCTTCTTATATTAGATGAGGCAGGAGCACTTCGAAATGTAGACTTTCCATCAGAAGACACTGAAGTTGATTTTGATGCAACAGGGGTAGGATTTGGTGGAAGGCTTGCTTTAGATCCTCCATGAGGCTTGGAAAATTGTGACTGTTCTTTTATTGAGCGATTCACTGTAGACGTACTAGGCGGGTTAGAGAATGATGAAAATTTATTTCCTCTATGTATCTCTTTAGAAGTTCCAAAAGTGCTGGAGATCTTTGAAGTTTCAGTAAACTGTGGTCTTGTAACATATGAACTCACATTTGGTGTATTACTGTAATAAGAAAATGGCTCAGGCATATCTATGAAAGAAGAAAAGTTCTTAAGGGAATATCTTTCACTTGAAGTTATACCAGTGATAAAGCCTGAAGGTTCACTTAAAGAGTGGCTCACATTTGATGGAGCTGAAGTGCTGAAGTAGTATGAAGGTTCATTTACTGAGTACCTTCCATTAGAGGATGACTGAGTAGTACTATAAAAGTCTGTGGACTGATTTAGTGATGGCATCACATTAGATTGCACTGCAGAGGTGCTGGAATTTGAAGATTCATTTTTCACACTGGAAGATGATACATGATGATTGTAGTAGTTTGATGATTCATTCTGTGAGTGCTTTGCATAAGATGATGCATGACTGTAGTACAGGTTTGAAGCATCATTCCAAGAGTATCTCATATAATCATTACAAGTCTGTGGGGTGTTAAAGCTTTGGGGCTCATTCACAGGGTATCCTAAAGCATTATTTGGTACAGCAGTAGTGGTGTAAAAGTTAGAGGGTTCATTCACCGAGTACTTCATACTATCATCAGCCACTGAAGTGACTGTAGTTACATTTGATGGCTCATTCACTGAGTATCTCATAGAATCATAAGATGTTGCAGTAGCAGGCATGTTGTAAAAGTTTGAAGATTCTTGCACAGGTTGTCTTGCATCAAAGGCTGCTGGACTGGTGAAATAAGCAGGTGATTCATTCACTGGTTGCTTCACAATACCAGATGTTGTGGGACCACTGAAACAAGGTGACTGTTCACTCTGTGGTTGTCTTATATCAGAAGATACTTGTGTATTATAGGGGGCTGATGGTTCATTTTGTGGTCTAACATCAGACACTGACGAAGTGCTGTAATATGATGAAGATTCAGTTTGTGGATATTTCACTTCAGTAGTTACAGAAGTGCTATAATTGGGCTGAGGTGCATTGAGTGAGTAACTCTGACCACTGGATGAAAATTGCTGTTGCTGGGTGTTACTATAGCCTCCTAGTGTACTTGTATTGTGGTTCAGCAGACCTTGAAAATGCAAAAGATAATCAGTAATGAGAGATAAATCATATGGTATGAAACAACTACAAAGTTGCTCATGGCACCTATATGCTAACAAAGTCATTTTTAAAAGCAATTACTGAAAGCTATCTTTTTATATAAATCATTATACATTTGCTCTAAGTACTGCACAAATCATATCATTACTTCATAAACAGGAGAAACTGAAATAAAAAGACACAAAATCCTTTAATTTCCTTACCAGAGCGTCCTTTCGATCGTTTACGTAAATTTTCCCAGTTCCAGAACACAGGAATCAAGTTAGGACTCTCAGGGTCACTGCCAGAAGAAAGAAAATCACGAATAATGGTCATATTTCTGATGAATAATTTCATTTTCCCACAGCCATCCCCTTGAGGGAGCTCCCGAAGGGAATGGCTGTCAGAGACAGAAAGAAGTTAATGTAGGAGAAAGAAACACCTGTGATCAGACATGGTTCATATCATGAGAGTGCTCAGTTGTGAAAGACAACATTTTGGTAAATTAAGTATATGGAAAGTTACTTATGCAGTGTAGGGTTTATAACATGAAAATGAGGTATAGTTAAGCATAGGAGGGGAGGAAGATGAGCATTCTCACTGAAGGTAGGTCTGCATCAAGGATGTGTGATGTCACTGCGGTTGCTTAATGTTTAAGGATGGGCTACTGAAGGGAGAGAATGCAAGGGTCTTCAAGCAAAGGGCAGGTCTATGGTATACTGGGGTTGGATGTGGTGATAAGAGGTGAATCAGCTATTGTTTGCAGATGACATGACTTTACTGGCAGACTCCTGACAAAAATTCCAAAAGCTGGTGACAGAATATGGAATTGTAAAAAATGAAAATTGCAAGTAAAAGTGAACATAAGTAAAGTAATGAAGTCCAGCTGGGGAAAAAGCCAGGATGGTTTAAGTGTGAATGGGAAGAACCTATAGGATGTATAGTGCTACAGATACCTGGGAATGGACATGGCAGCAGATGGAACCATGGAAGCTGAAGTGAGTAATAGTATGGATGAGGGTGCCAAGGTCAAAGGTGTAATGAAGAGTGTGAAAGGAGAGGTCACCGTCACTTACAACAAAGATATGTTTCTGTTTGGACCAATATGAGCATAATACTACTAAAAATGTTGTATGGATGCAAGGCTTGGGCCTTGAACGCAAAAGGGCAGAAAAACATAAATGTGTTAGAAATGAAATGCCTTAGGACAGTATATAATGTGAGGCAGGTTGATCATGTAAGAAATAACAACATAAGAGCGAACTGTGATCACATTGTGATTGTTAGAGCTGAATAAGATGTGTAGAAATGCTTCAGACATATAGATAAGCTGAGCAAAGAAAGACTGACTAAGAGGACCTACATGTCAGAAGTGGAGGTAAGAAAGGGTTAGGAAGAAACCATGAAAATACAGCACGATGGAGTGAAGGAGGATTTGGAATATTAGGGCTTGAATATTTGGGAAGGTGAGAGGCATGCATGGGAAAGAACAAACTGGATTGGCGTAGTGTAGGGAGAAGACAACATGCCATCAATGGAATAGAACATGGCATGTGAAGCAGTCCTGGTAAACCATGGATGAGTCTGTGGTATTAGGCTTGGACGGTAGGCTTTGGCTTTAGTGCAAAAGTTACAGAGACAACTAAAGAGTGGGTGTGTGAGATGAGGCCATTACATATCCATTCCTGCTGCTATCTCACTTAGGTAGGTGAAGCAATTGCATACAACAATGTGAGATGAGGCCATTACATATCCATTCCTGCTGCTATCTCACTTAGGTAGGTGAAGCAATTGCATAAAACAAAGATAATGAATATTATCAATATAACAGAAAAAATGAAGGTGTCAAGTGAGGACTTTTTCCACTATGGCTCATTTGTATTTTGATCCCACCTCACTAAGGCCAGAAACAGAGAATGGGTAAGAGAGAAGAAAGTAAATGTTATTGATACCATATAAGATGAATTTACATACCTGTTATCAAAAGGATATCTATGACCTAAGACATTACTTCCATTTCCTCGACTCAGATAGTCAAATTTTCCTGGGTAATTATTTCCACCTCCATAACCCCAGTTAAACCTGCCTCCAGTTTGACTTTTTCCCATTCCTCGTTCACCATCCCTAGCCATCTGGCCAACATAACCCTTACTGGGTCCAACATCTTGTGCTGCTGTTAGGTAAACAAAAGACATAAGCATTAAAAATCTAAAAGAAAAAAAAAAGTGTAAGCAAAAGACCTTACACAAATACTATGTCACATATTAATACATGTGTCACCATGCTAGGTCTAATTTCAAAACTTTCATTGAACAAAGTATTTCAAACTTTTCACCTGCTGATGCTTCCTTCTGTCCTGCCTTGTTCCTTGACAGTGCAATCAAGTTGTTGCTGCTGCTGCCTCTGCAGAATACTAAATATAATAAGTCCAGTCTTCATCAAAATATCAGTTTATATGCAATACAAATTCTCTTCATACATGAAGGGGTATGTCATGCAGAACCTCTGATTACACTACTGCCTTTGATTAAATTTCTTTACATTCCAATAACCTTAGAGCTTTCTTACATTCCAGACTAAGGTCTTCTCTCTGTACATTAAAATGTTCTCTGCATCATTCTCCCAACATGTAGTCCCTTCACTTGCCCATAGCACTTCACTATCTTTTACTTTACAAATGATTCTCTTTTAATGTACTCCTTTTATCGACTCTTAACTGCATATCCACTTCCAGCAAAACAATCAGTCATTCTATAACAAATATCTAAATTTCACCAACACATCACCATGGAATGCATGACTCTTTTTGGTAAAAGTTGCTTTACCTCATGGGTCAAGTTTTTCCCTTCACTTCTTTTTTGACAGTTCCAGTACAGGTCTTTTGGTTGTTTCACTCCTAACAACAATTTTTCATACCATCACATCACTTTAAGTATTCATCGACCACAGCAACAGACAGCATCCTTGTCTCAATATGTCTTTAACCTCTAACTATGAACTAGTGTCTTAGTCAACTCTCACTTCTACCACTTACCCTATAAAACAATAAAAGCCATCTGCTCCCTCGTACATTCTTGCTCCAAGAGCATGTGAACATTTCAAAATACTTATGAATACTTTCAACATCAAAACCAAACATACTCAAAAACATCCTTTAATGCAGAAATTAACAGAGAGACAGCCACAGACAGACAGAAAGCACACACACTTTTCTAGTCATTAGAAATAAACTGTTGGTAAAGAGGCAACTAATCTGGTTAGAGACTGGGAGGTAAGGACTCTTGAAGATGATGAAGAGATCTGAGAGGAGATGAATGTTAGGTTCAAAGGCGTTCTAATTGTGGAAGTTACTAAAGCCCCAGAACCAGTTGGGAAGGGGAAGAGGTCTTATAAGGCACTGAAACAGCCATGAAGGGATATAACCAGGCTACTGAAAAGCTTCAACCCGACCCTAGAAAGGCTTACAATCTTAACGTCATCTCATCATTTATGTGCTAAAGTAGAGAACAGATAAACCTCTTATCCTCCAATAAATTTTGTTCCATAAGTCACAAGAGAACGAAACAGTGGCAAAAGGATTGGAAGTGGGAAAATATTATGCTTATCTTTAAGAAATGAAATTGAAAAAGTACAGTATAGTACAGTATAGTAGAATGTGGTGGTGGTGACAGGGCAATGGTTGAGGTAGTTTGAGTGGTTGTGGTGGGTGGCTGGTCTGAGTAATGGTGGTGGTGCATAAGTGAGCAACTGAAAAGTGCCTATGATAGTGTGGAAGCATAATGAACTGATAGCCATTTCATATGCTTCTCAAAAGCTGCAAATGTGTGACAATAAGAGGACAGTTATCATAAAAGAGGATGTTAACATAACTGGGTAGCTGAACTTTCTATACTAGAGTTCAGTTACCTTGACTTGAAAAGTATGCATAGTACATTTCCTTTATTTGTTGACGGGAGTAGAAAATCTATTTCAATATGGGAATCATCTTATAAATCATGACAAAGCAAGCCAAAGGCATGAGATCAAAATTCCTGCCCAGGTTTCATGCTGGAAAAAATAAAATGTACAAGAAATGTAAACAGGTATTAGTATAAAGGTGCCAACAATACTGCAACTGATCAAATATCAGTAACTGAAGATTAGCAGATCACATAAAAATATATCTGCCATATTACTGAAGCCCACAAATGATGGGATACACTCCCCTTGGGTGCTATCTACCACATACTGAAATCACCAGATAGCACTCGCCTACATAAAGTGAATTATAGGATCAGTAGAGCAACTAATGCATACTTGGTTTACCCTGTCAAGATCCAAAATAAGAGTCTCACAAATGCTGAAAACAAATTTGCTTAGCCTGACAGCTACCTGAGGGCAGTAGGACTACCAAAGAAACTAATAGTATGTAAAACAGATAATAAGGAAAACATGACTCTCTTTCTAAACCCCGTTATCTTCACCTCAGATACTGGGAAGACAAAAACTTATGGAAGGTCAACATCTGGAAAACATTCGCAAGAGAAGTGTTGGAATTTCGTAATATCAACATTTAGTATAAATATCATGCAATAAGGCAAAAATTTTTCCAAGGACATTCAACTGAAAAATTTTAAAAATCTACAAAGAATTTTGGTGAGGTGAGGATATTTTCATGTGAGAACCTTAAACATTTTAAAAGGTTTTCTAGTTGTCACAATATATTAGAATACCACAAAAATAGTAACTGAAAACAAACATACCGGTCAGAGAAGAATCCCCTGCCACTTGTTTTGATGCTTGATACCCCTTGAGGACCGCCAAAGGAGCTCCGTTCTCTAAAGTTCCTCACTGAACCTCTGCCTTTCCCATCTCTAACACGACCTTGAAAGTCACGAGAGCCCCAGCTAGAACTTCGGTTACCTCTGCCAGCACCTCTACTTCCACCACCCCGATTCATGGGCTTCTGTTCTCCAACTTTCCGCCCACGTACATCTTTCTTCACCTGGTTATTATTGCTTGTAATTTCATTTTTCTTTTCAGTCCCAGATTTCCCAACCGGGGCATTTTCTACAGTTTTTTTTCCTATATCATTTCCTGGTTGCTGATCAATTTTCTTTTTATTTCGCTTTCTCTTTCTCTTTTTTTTCACAACATCACCACTCAAAGAACCCTCCCTTTTCCTTTTCAGAGTGCTGCTCACAACATTGGCCTGTGCTGTCTCCTTTTTATTTTCGACACTTACAACTTCTTTGGGAATATTGGGTATGCTTTTTATTACTGGCACATTTTGCAAAGGTTGAAGATTCTGTCTTTCTGTGCTAGTTTTTCTCCTCTTCTTCTTATTTTTCTTGTTATTTCTGGGCATGCTTTGTGTCATACTTGTAGGAGTCGTAGTGCTAGTGATATTGGCGATGGGTTTAGTACTGGAGTTGGGTGAGTTTTCTACTGTGCCTGTTGTAGAAGTAATGGTAGTATTGGTATTAGTCTTTATGCTGATGGTAGTGGTGGTGGCTGGGATAGTGGTACTGGTGGTGTTAGCAGTGGCACTGATGTTCTTGGCAGTGATTGTTTTGGTGTTGTTGGTGGTGGTTTTTGTGTTGATGTTGGGGTTGGTAGGAGTGGATGGGGTAATAGCTTTGGGAGCAGGAGTGGTGCTGGTTACATTACTGATGGTATTAGCTGAGCTGTTGTTCTTAATTAAGCCAACACCCTGAAATACAAAAAATAAATGAAATCTATCAAAATTGGAATAACAGTATTCAGAAAAATATTCAAAAACATTTCATGCAAAATATATTTTATACACCATTCATGAAAATATGTCAGACTCATCTTTCATAATCTCTCTATTCAAAGAGCCTAAGCAAAACCTTATAAGCAAATTTCTTATATTGTCTATGTCTGTATAAGTGTTTAAAGTCACCCCTAACATAAAACTTTCCTCTCATCCTGCATTGGCCTTCAATTTTAACCAATATTCATATCTTGTATAAATCTAACTACACCCATCCCTCACTTTAGGTGGGGGTTGTATTCTGCAAAAAACTTGCAATAAAGAGAAATCCCATATGGCAAACCAATAAACAGAGAAAAATGGGAGTTTTAGCAAACTTTCTACCACAAACACCTATATAGCAGCAAATTCTGACCACATAAAAGAGTTAAGTTTCTCAAAGAATGGTGAAATCACATGTAGTGATCACGTATAAAACAAAGACTGGGTGTACTCTTCCTTGATACCTTTTCCCACTTTCTTTGGGGTAAAAATCTCTAAGGTAAAGTAATGGTTCAATTTGATCTTGGACATAGAAGTGACATTTCATGCTATTCCCACCCAGCTGTGATCAAACCAGCATATCAATTAAATAAATGGATTCAGCCCTAAAAATGCATCCAGCTAACAGGCATTATCAGTGATGTGGGAATGAGGGTAGCCATTCTGTCATGTAAACAAACTTAGACTCTGCTAACCCTTCTTGCCTGGAAGGCTGCTATCCAGCAGTGAAAATAGGTTAAAGGATGCTAGCTTTTTACAGCAGTACAGCTTTAAACAATTCACTTCTATTTTCTCCACACATTTTTAGCACTTCATACCATTTTCTAAACTTAGATGATCAACTTCCTTTTCCTTCAAGTCGTTATCATCCTCATAAATAAAACCCAGTCTAAATAATTTCATCTCTAGTAGAAACAGTCTAGAATACTTTTAACATTAGGGTGCTCAGTTCCTCTACAGGTGATCACATTAAGTTTGAACAATACACTTAACGTGACCCGAGTAGAGGAAGTAATGGCCTAATGGTTGTTTCAGGATTTTGAAGGGTGAACATGTAGAAGCTAAAAATGTAACTCGATCTTTAACATTTCGACATTTGTAAGTTGGAAAATAAGTCATGAAATAGCTACTGAAGATTGTGCATACAGCACCAAGCAAATTTTCTTGTACATCACTGATGAAATACATATCAATGCATATTCTGGCAAAACTCTATTACTGCAAATAAAGGCAAATACAGCATAAATCAAATCATGAAGCAGAAAAACTATTAATGCAGTAAAAAAATGTACGAAATAACCTTGTATTGCACATGAGAATGAGGGTCCATCACAGTTTTGTGCACACTCCCTTTCCATACTCAATACAGTGCTGCATAGAGCTTCTTCTAAACGTATTTTCATTGTAGACCAATACCAAACCTGTGACTGATGCAGGTCTAGCCATTTACTTAACATATTAAACTGTTGTCCTCAAAGGATTAATGCCACTGTTCACCTCTTCATTCCAGCTTATACTGTTCTTGTCTTGTAATTCTGTCATGTTATACCTGCACCATATCAAAAACTATCACATTCTTTACCAACATACCTGATATTCTATAAGCAACAATATAATCCAGTTAGGAAGTTAGAGCAGTGTTAGTTTTTGTATCAATAGCATTGTTTGACCCTACTGACTATGCAATTCACTGATGATGAAGACCTACATACTCATTTACTTTAATATCATTGTGAACCTGCTGAAACTGTACAAAAATTCCCCTATTACACAGAGCAGTATCGGCAAATGAAATTTTGGAAATCTAGGATAAATATTGTACTTTATGCTTTTCTTGCAAATAATAACTTCGAGTCTACTTCCATATAAATACATTTGGCTTACTCAGAAGCTGCACCGTATTTACTTCAGTATCAACAGTTTTCATTATCACAATAAAAAATTTCAATGTAACACTGTAACTGAATCAACATACTAACCAGAGCTTTCTTTGCAGCAGATCGGCGATTCCTTTTACGTTTCTTTTTCCCTGGGTTTGCTCTCCCTACAGAAGCATTTGTATTCATCGGCTGTCAATAAAGTAACAAAATTTCAGACTATTCTAATTTTACAAATATGGCAACTGTTTCATTTCTCCATTTTTTGAATTACAATATACAGAAATATGAAGTCAGTCTTACAGCCTGTAATAATAATGCATTATTTCTGTCATATTTTTGTGCATGATGAAAATACCAATGCATACAGATGTATACATATATTGTGTGTATGTAATATATACGGAAATGAATTTCCTACAAATAAAACATTTACATACCAAAGAAAGTGGCACACTTCTTTGTCATCTTACCAAGTGATAAGAACACATAAAAAAATTGCTTTTTGAGCAAAAAAACTTGTTTCTGCAACTGCACAACATATGAACTGTAAATACATGTACAAGACATCAGAAAGTAAAGCAGCATTCACAAGTCAAACTCTGAAAGAGAGTTATCCCCACTTTAATTGACCAGTGACCAAGAGCTCACTAATGATATACCAGATTGACTTGAATCTTTCATTTTGAGGACTCAACTGTCTTGGTTAATTAAGGGCTAACACCCTCTTCTCTAAATGGTAACCACTGTGCTGCACATAAAAGGCCATTTTGTCCTTAAATCATAACATCTATGTCATCAAATACGAAACACATATGTGGTGGATGGCAACTGTTTATAGGGTGTCCTATATCATGTGCAGTAAGATGTTTCCTGTATTTCTAAAAGAATTTCCATGCCCTAAAAAGAATAAAAAAAAGACATAGAAACATATTAATGTGTACACAGTATGCCTCATTAAATGTGATCTTTTTTGCCCTTTTTCTATGTCATTTAAGAGCTTTTGATAAAGAAAAAAATACATAAACATACATCTTAGAACCATGCACATATGTCTCTTGACCTTCAAGTTCACAGAAAGAAAAACTCATTGTTCCTACAGTTGAAGTTTGAAGTTCTTGCTAGACAAAGTAAAACATTTATCAATGTCACTCTTCACAGAAAACAATTCAATAAAAGATGAGGTGCATGCAAGGTTGACACAATCTCAAACACAATGAACACCAGCATTAGGGTCTACTTGTAAACAAAACTGCCATGATTTTCCTAACTCCTCTTTTAAATCCTGTGAAACTTTACTTTAGTTTTTATTTCATAAATCATTCCATTAATTTTTTTGGACAAGAAAAATAAATGACAATGAGAAAACAAGAAAAATACAAGTGCAAAGAGAAAACAATTATGAAAACCCTGCTTAAAAAATTATGCCACAAATTTGTTATAAATTCTTAAATGTGCACCAAAAATCCTTCAAATCATGTCCTTTGACAGTGATAACCTTATGGCATACTACTGTATGGGCAAGCACCACTCCTTTCCATGTCTTAGATATTTCAGTTCTAATCATCATGATATTCATTCATCATCTAAGCATGACAAATTTATCAATAAAAAATGTACTAAGATGATCTCCCCAAAGCATTACATGGTTCTATTCAGCAGAAACATAGTAAAAATATTAAAGTGATGTACTCCCTATCTTTTCATAAAAATAGATCTCTCTAACACTGAAGACTAGATTTTCAAACAATAACATGTCCACTAAGGACGCTGGTGAAAGGTCAGCCTCACTGATCTCTTGAGTTCAATCTATGATCTTTCTTTTGTCATTCAGAAGGTTTAACTTAATTGGTCTCAGTTTTATTGTATGCCTTACATTAATAATCAAATGTTATTCTAGACAGATGGAAACAAACATTCAAATTGTGGTGAATAAAATTAGATCATATACATGGCTTCTGATACTGTATGACATACTAGCATCGTATCATTCTTGAATTAAGAGTACATTTCAAGGCCTCAATGAATATGAGAGAGGGTGCATTATTTTCCAACAGGCTCTAATAATGCATGCATATCAAGTGTAATACATGATGCATATAAACACTGTCAATGTTATCTGGATAAACAGCATTAAAAAAATTCAACAATTCAAATAAAAGCAAAAAGGTATAAATTATAGAACAGATAAAGGTTACCTTCACTTCAGGTGGCTTCCCTTCTGTAATTAGGCCGCTCTCTTGAGGTACCTTCAGTGAATCATTAGGATTATTAGTGGTTTTCATTTGTATGGCAGGTTTACTATCCAAATTAGTTTTTGGAGCCTCCACAGCCTTGTCTTTCACAAAAGGTACACTCTGTGACTGATGTTTAGGCTGCTCACCAGTATTCATGTTCACCACAGGTGCACTTTGAGATTGTTCTTTAGTAATCTCCTTGCTTTTCTCCCCAGCAGGTGTCTTTTCAGTCTTCATTTGCACAGCTGAAATGCCCTGAGATGGCACTGCTAGTGTTCCACCAACCATTTCTTGCCCAACAGGCACACTCTGTGACTGATGTTTAGGCTGCTCACCAGCATTCATGTTCACCACAGGTGCACTCTGAGTTGGTTCTTTAGTAATCTCCTTGCATTTCTCCACAACAGTTGTCTTTTCGGTCTTTATTTGCACAGCTGTCGTGCCCTGAGATGGCACTGCTGGTGTTCCACCAACCTTTCCTTGCACAACAGGCACATTCTGTGTTGACACTTTAGGCTTTTCATCAATTTCCACTTCTCCAACAAGTGTGCTCTGTGATGACACTTCAGGTGTCTTATTAGGCTTCACCTGCACTGCTGAGGTGCTCTGTAATGGCACTTCTGTTGTTTCACCATCCTTTCCTTGCCCAGCAGGTGTATTCTGTGATGACATTTTGGGCTTTTCACTAATCTTCACTTCCTTAGTATGAGTGCTCTGTGATGACACTTTAGTAATCTTGTTGGTCTTCACTTGCACTGCTGATGAACTCTAAGATGGCACTTCTGGTGTTCCACCTTCCTTTCCTTAATCAACTGGTGTATTCTGTGAAGACATTAGGGGCTTTTCACTAGTCATCACCTCCACAACTGGTGTGCTTGTGATGACACTTTAGGTGTCACATTGCTCTTTACTTGCACGATGGGTGTAGTCTCAAGAGATAGCTGTGGTGCTTTGAAAAAATGGGCCGTATTCTGTGCAGCAATTTGATGTCCTCATATACACTATCCCTGTTTACGGATGTGCGTTCTTATTTCTTGTGTCCTCTGCTATTCACCAAGGATCTACCTTCTCATCTGCAAAAGAAAAAAATATAAGATATGCAGAAGTAGGTCTCAAACATATTGTTACTTCAGCTGACTATTTCTCATTATAAGTTTATCTATAGTTGTCCCAGGACCCCTTCTGTATGAAAGGGACCTGGTGTATCAAGAATCTCCTTTATAGAGGCTCCTGCAAGCCAAGGCTGTGCTACTTCCAGTACAAGGGAAAGAACGTAGTCCTTAGAAGTGAAAAGTTCTTTGATGAGATTGTACTTCTAATGATACAGCACCAAAGACATATCCTTCTTAAATAAATGAGTGCACCAAACATAAACAAATGAAGGGAATGTCTGAATTTTAAACCTAGGATATAAAAGACTAATCATAAATTCCTCAATTTATAACAGATAAATGAGCAAATACTACCTTACCTTGCTCATGGTAGGTAAAGAGATTTGAAGTTCAATCTTAATTTGAGGATATTGTCATGACATTTCTTATACGTATACCTACTTAACTTCACATACTCTGTGGCTATCTAACCTGCATGGAACATATTACCATATAAAAATTAAGAAAAAATGAAAAATATTGTAACTGGTACTTTTCCCATACACTGCAACAAGTCCTGCAACACGAAAGTGTAAAGGTTAAGTTTGTTGAAATTCATCAGCATTTACTACAGTGTTCAATCATGAGTGTCACATGTATTTTGACTAGAATATTTAAAATCAAGGTAATTCTCAACAGCTATGGAAATATAATGAGGTCTTCATGGTTTTACTGAATTTCCTACAACTATTTCACCTACTTTTACATACGTAACCCCACATTTTCCCTGTCAAAGCCTTATTTGATAAAACAATGAAATGTTATAATCTAAATCACTTCCCCTCAATTCTTACTGTATTCTCCAAACATTTCAAAAGCATGACAGAATAAAATCACTCATTATTCAGACATTAAAGTATAGCTAAGCTTATGAATTAAAGAAGATACTATCTATTATCCCCAAATGTTCCTAAATTTTTTCACTAAGCTAGGCAATAAGATCTATCCTTCCTACAAACTAGATTAGGTCCTTTTAAGATCTAATACATTTAATACTGTATCTTTACCCCAAACTTTCCCTCTGTTACAATGCCCAGCCCACTTCTAGGAGTCTTTGTGTCATGTCACTTGATGATGTTCAACATCATCTCCCCCTCTCTGGCATCAATCTGCAACATCTCCTCCTCTCTTGCATCAATCCACAACCTGTCTAAATACTGTCTTTTTGAACGTGTTTTTATAATAGCAACGATGCAGCACAACTGCTCACAATGCTTACAAATCCTGATATCTAAGTCATTTTCCTATATTAGAACTTCAATTCAAACTTGATGATATTTAATATGGGTTATGTGTCTTTTTTTTTTTTCTTTAAATGTCCATACATTGATTCACACAGGAGACTACTCTTACTTCAGCAATGGGCCAGTGACGAGAAAAGATTACGTGATCAGTGTTAAATCCTGTGGAGCATCACGGTCCGGACGTGATTCCCACAGGAGAAAGACTGAACATATCCTCCATGAAACGGGAGACTTTAAATCACAATTGGAGCCTTTACTAATCACTTATCCATTTGGAAATATGTTTCATTCCTATGTTCCTCTCCGTAGCCTACAAAACACAAATGGCCTACAGAAGTTCCCACACAATCCACTAACCTACACCGTGGACTCCTACTTGGTTAGATCTCCTCCCTGTAATGCCTTAATTGTACATGGATTCAAGAGAAACTGTCTCAGGCAAATGAAGCAAACAATAAACTGCCTAACGCGTCACGGTGTAAACAGAGGTAGAGGAGGATGCCATGGTCCCGTTCGTACAAGACACCCGGATTCTGAATTCTTTACTACCAATTTGGTCGCCTATTTCTTTAAATGACAGCTCAGACCATGCTCCCTTTTTTCCCCCTCGGGATGTTCTGCATCTCGTGTGTGCTCTTTACTAGCTCATCGGTCTACCTTTCCCTGACGACTGAGATCGGGGAATGGTGCCTTTATCCCTATTTGAATCCGGAATCTAAAACGAACTTGGTCCCACACGAAAGACGGCCATACTTGTTAAAAGGCAACACCGGCAAATTTATAGCTTTGCGTGCATTGTCAGCAGGTGGTTGCGAGCTGTAGGGACATAGATTTGACATGCTTTCTCTGGTGCGAACGTGGTAGCTGACACTATTCAGACATTCTATGTTCTATACCCGGGGCAGTGCTGTAAATGATCAACATCTTCACTATACCTCCTTCTCCATAATTCTGTTTAGATTCTATATACCCGCTGTCTTAACTCGTTAGATGACTACATATCTGGAGGTCTCTCGCATTCTCATCTTATATACTAAAGGCATCCATCTACTGCCTATGTTCATATTCATTCCGCTGTCTTCATCATCTACTTTCGCGCTCCACTTCTGCTATTTGCACCATGATGTTATTGAATTCTATTCTAGCCCACAGATTTAACGCCTTTGATACAATTTTAACGCCCTAAATCGCTATTATGCCCTAGCAAGCTTCCGGGCGCCCCTTCATCGTCAATCTCACAATCTAATTAATATTCGTCCATTCTCCCACTCCTTGCATACTAAAGTACGTTTTCTCTCCACAAGACGAGATTTATTAAGCTTTTTTACTGAAGAAAACTAAGGATTCACATCTACACCTGAACTCCAGATGGAGACATGTATTTAGAGTAAGGTTTTATATATAAGATTTTGCTGGTGTACACGAGGTGGTCAGTGACGAACTCACTTGAAGCAATGCTTTGTTGCCATAGGTAATGTTTACAAATACATTGTTTATAGATATAACAGTCTGTGCAAAAAGATCACATCTAACACGTATATTAACACCCTTGAGCACGATGGTGCGGCCCTGGCCTTTTTTTTTTTTAACCCTTGAGGGTTAGGCCAAAGGGTAGCTTATTGTGTCAAGGGTTACTCGTAAGGCTGTGGCCAAGGGTCGCACAGTCGTACTCAGTAAATAGTTATTGGGAATGTTGCAATAAATGTATCCTGGTTAGAGTAGACTGTCCGTCTAAGTGTTGCCAGGATTTGTACATCGAAATAATTGTATATGTTTTCATGTTCATTGTTAGAGTTTGCTGGCTCATTACTTAATAACATCGAGACATATCAATAAAATTCAGGAGCGAAAGTTCACAGACCTTCATCACGTTTTACACATCACACATCCACCTAAGAGCCCACTACACTACAGTTGCTCATGGACCGCCCACCATTGTGCCAGTAATGGTACTCAGAGTACAGACATCCGTCCTGTGCCAGTATGGTACTCTGAACACAGATATCCGACCTATGCCAGTAATGGCACACCCGAGAAGGGGCTGTCATTAGCAAGAATCCTCGCCATGCTTAGTCTTGGCGAATCTTTACACACACACACACACACACGAACTTAAACCATACAAACAACATATTTAAACAATAATTCTTTAAAGCAGAAGGAATACCTTTACATAGGACCGTTCATCTGGGTAGCATTGAGACGATAGAACCGTCCCGTCTTATCATATTGGTCCAAGGTGACCCAGACTATAAAGAGACTTAAAATAACGACGTCTGAGACTGTGAGGATGGCAATGCCGACATTATTGACGATTGCTGGCTCGTTGAACCTCGACCTCCACCGACGTGACCTAGGCTTCATATCCCATGCGATCTTCCCGACAGCGTTTGTCGAAGTGGTGTTGGAAGATTTACCTTCCTGCAGGGCTTTCCTTCTCCTATCAATAATGCTGTGCAGGAAGAAGACAAAGCTAACTCTCAAGATGCAGTAGAAGAAGAACCAGTCGACGAACTTGGGCACCGGGGAACTTGGTAGAGACGAGGACACTTGGGAGAAGAGAGAAGCAATGACGATGAGCAGCGACAGCGTCACTGTGATCCTGTCAGTGAAACCATCGAGCTGGAAGTGAGTCAGGGTCAGTTCCGAGAGCATGTAGAGGATAATGCACGGTCCAAATGTGGTCAGGAGGTAGGCTTCGTACCTCCTGTAGAAGAGTAACTTGAAACTGATGGTGTCAGTGTATGCGGAGGACATGTTGTAGAAATACCGTATGCGGGAGATATCGTACATGGAAACAGTAGACTCCGTTCCTGAGGTGTGAATCCCGTAATTCTTGACATTCCACTGTGGTTTACAGCCAGGAGACTTGACCAGCTGAAGATTCATGTCACATTCTTGTATGTCGAAGGGAAAGGCGAAGAGGTTATACTCGCAGGAGAAGGTGAAGCGGTATTGAATGGATCTGGTGTTAACGACCTCCGATCCATCGTACAAACGTACTGCAAGAGAAATAACAAAGTACGTGTTGGCATTACTAACAATCTCTTAAAATAAGACTCTAATACTTAATGAAAAAATACCCACTGGATTCATCATATACAAATTGTTCCTGCACATGCAAGATGGGCCTAACTACATAAAACAACTGTGAATAGAAGTAATTGGACGGAGAGGGAAAGTTACAAAAGAGAGTTGGGTTCAGTAAATGATATCAAAAAGCAAAAACGAGTACATGATGTAGCAGAACAACAGCCAGCCTTTGTTTGAAAAAGATAACAAAATAATATTAAATAATAAGAAAAAAGAAAAAGAGAAATATTAAAATTATTTTGTTAGAAAGGGTGAAGCTAATAATTTAACTTATGTTTTTGCATAAGAAAATAAAAATAGAAAAGAGAAAAATAAATGTTTCATAACTTTATAACAATGGTAAAAACAATACTTATTGATCCTTTCGGAGGTTTTCAGAAAGAAAAAAACAGTGACGCATTTTTAAGATCACAATTTTTTTCTAATATAATTGCAGGTTATGAAAGGTAGCGATTAAAGTAATAGGAAGTAGTAGTGAGTAGCGACTGAAACGAGTGGCAGTGGGTGGCTGAAATTCAAACACTGCTTCGTACCTTCGAAGCTGTTCCTCACGTTTGGCCGGCCTGGATTCAGAGCATGAACTGTGTATTCCTCCAAGACGCCAGTTCTGGTCTGAATGCGGAGGTTGTCCTCGTAACGAGCGTTCGCGAACTTCACCTCTGGGGTCCAGAACTTGTTGAACTCACCTATTTGAATCTTTCGAGTGTAATTATTGAGGTTCGTGAAGGTGAGTCGACGGTCCACCCATGAGACGCTGACGGAGAGGGTTGCACTGAACTCGTTCTTCTCCAGAGCAACGTCGCTGACACCATGGAGGTGGACTTGGAGGTTGACCTCAGGGTGGAAGACAGGGCACTCCATCGGCCGGTAGGACGGATGGTCTTCCATAAGAGAGCAGGTAATGCCTTCGTCAGAACCGTCCAGGCACTGCGGCTGGCCATCACACCTGTTGGAGAGCTCGATACAGTGGCTGTCGTTACAGGTGAAACTGTCGTCTCCACAGGTGGAGAGCGTGGCTGTGTACTCTTTCTTATCTTTAAATTTCTTCCAGACTTTTCTTCCCAATATCACATTATTGTGCTCGATCTCAGAATACCCCATAGGTTCTCCCATTTGCTGGTGGACCAAACACTCTCCCCTCGAAGAAGGGCATTTGGACCTTAAGATTACATCACCATCATCTGACTGTAGAATCAACTGATCGCTCCGAGAATACAGATAAAATTCCTTGACATCATTTCTTTTCATGTACATTCTCTTCCCAGTCGGGATGATGCAGGCTACCATGGGGAGAACAGCCGATGTTTTCCGCGTCAGCTTTAAGTAGATGTTCCCCTTGGACTTCTTGGCTAGGTAGATGACTTCTCCAGACACTCCGTTAACCACTTCCTCCATCCACACTACACGTACGTCATCATCCACATCTCTGTTCTCCAATAGCTCACTGCTGACGCTAGGCATACTGTCATTCCTGTTGATCAGCCGACCATTCAGGGACTGGCAAAATGTCCTTGAACTACTTTGGTTGAAGGGAACCTCAAACAGCGCCAAAATTTCCCCCACTTGTGGCTGACACATGTAATCAATCGGCTTCGACTCATTGTCTACCCCGCCCTCTAGAAGCATATTGTGGCTAGCGAGGTGGTCTAACGTATTTGAACCGCATCCTGCCAGGTCGATCAACTGGGCAGCATTCAACTCTCTATTAAAGATCTTCAACTCTGCCACCCGGCCGGAGAAGCCGTCCCTGTAAGCTCCCAGCTGCACGACGACGTCCTCAGTTTCATCCTCCTCCAGGTAATATGGCCAAGTCTCTCCCAGGTCCATCTCGAACTTGGAGGTATTGAGGTACAAGGATGTGTTAGTGTGGGTGAGGGCGAGACACAGATGGGACCAGGTGTAGGCGTCTATTTGGGGCGTGTTGAAGGGCGCCGCTCCACTCTGGTTAACCACACCATACAAGCGACCATTGACACCTGTAGGGTAAGTACAGGAGCTGGTGGAAACATGTGAAACCTTTTATGACCATATTCTACGATATATATATATATATATATGTGTGTGTGTGTGTGTGTGTGTGTGTACTACATATACTGCGTTGGAGAGTGTGAGGGGTAAAGCCATCGAGCACGACTTTATCAACTGGTGATCGATTTGATAAACACCCACGAACGCTGACGGACTAGAAAACGAGAATAACCAAGGGTAAACACAGGTGTTCATCGGAGTAGCATACATTAATAATGATTATATAGTAATTTTCTTACAGCAGAAGGTAAGAAGAAAACATTCCTTACATCATTACACTCTTTACAATCTCTCACGAATTATACATCATTTTGTGTGTACATATGTATAAAAATAAAGCCTATTTGAGTAGAAAATAAAAGCCCATATCATAACTTAGCTATTATAGCCTCTACATTGTGTAAATATACAATCAGCAACGCTTAATATATAAAGCTCAAATCTGGTAAACTTTGTGAAAAACATTTACTTTGGACTCTGGCTGCACCTACTATTGATAGATAGAAGGTTGTTTGAGTCCCATGCCGTTAGGAGTCGCCCAGATGTTGCCGTATACCCTGGTTGGAGCCAAAAACACAGAGTACAAGGCAAGGACAAAGCCCCAGAGCCATACCACAACTTCACCTGTCAAAGTCATAAATATGAAGATCACACATAACAACAGAAAATTTTACTAGAAATCATCAGTAAGTTAGTATAAAGTGAAAATCTCCATGATACGGTCCATTTAAAGTCATTAGTAATTCATTATGAAGATTACATTATACACAACACCCGTTATTATCACTATCATTATTATCATTATTATTATCGAATCAGTATTTCAAAAAGAATAACTTTATAGATTAACATCGTCTCCATTGGGTGATATGCCAAAGGGGGTCTAATTCCCCTGGTCATTCCTTTGCGCACTACAGCACGATTCTTAAAGACGGAAGTACGACCCTTGTTCGCGATGGTAAGACGCTTGGTAAGCCGTTACAGTCCCTTGGTATGATGGCCTAGCCACCGAATTAAATATTAAGTTAGATCAGAAGCCAGGTCATCATGCCCAAGGGTCGTCACCATCGTGTTCAGAGGTCGTTACGATCGCCCTCATAGATCATCGGACCTGTTTACTCTGTCATCGTGGTTGACATGGTTATGTGTTTTGCGTGGTTGACATAGTAGGGTGGGCAAACATTAACCCTGTACAAGGTCTTTGGACATCACTTGTGTGCAGGTTGTGGACCCGTTACATACACCTTACCTTTGCCACACGCTCGACGTTGCTCTCAGGCAAGAAATCGAATACCATCACGCTATCTACTGAGCCAGCGTCCTTGCCTGAGGTGTATGAAGAAGGAAAACAATTAATCACAAGCTTGAGAATCTATGAAACTTTTCGGATATATCAATTCTGATTTTCAAACTGGTATACTAAACAGCTGACCATATTGTTGGTCATTATCTGCAAAATTATTCTGGGTAATTATGTTATGCGAAGTGAAAATACTTAAATGACAGAGAATTATGGAAGTCTTTAATGGTTTATAATGAATATGCTTGCTGGGTGTTATACTAACCTAATGGCATTATTGATACAATCATATTTCATTCTAAACCGAAACAATATTTTACCTTTTTATACAGTGCTCAAGTGTAGACATTTCTTCCACAAAACACAACGCCGTCAAAACAATTTATTCAACACTCCCATCAACTTCTGTATTTTAGTGTTGATATCACCAATCAAACCTATCAAAAGCTGTTATACCCTTTAATCTTATAATTAAAACCAGTAGGTTAAGTTGCTTGCAAAAGTGTGAGAAAAGTATATTGTTCTCTCTAGCACACTGAATTAGCATAAGAGCTCCTCATCATGTTATGAACAATCTACGCAATCATCTTGAAAAGGCAATTACCACTAGTGTCGAAAGTATTATTCTGATCCATTAGGTGGAAGTCTCTTGTGATGCACCATTATCGTGTCAATACCTGGACCATCAGGACATCGCGGTACCGCATTATTACGAACCATCTGGGTATCAATCCTGCTCTCCACATACGTCATGTCCCTTCCTTCATTGTGCTCATAAATCCACACACACAAAAAAAGTCTCTTTGTTTTCTGGGTCTCCAATGTTCCAACTCACTTACCCACTTGGGTCTGTGGTTTCACTTAAGATCAGTTATTAATTAATTAAATGGGCAAGTACAAGGATATGAAAATATGTGATAGTTACAAGTAAATGATACTAGGTAAAATAAGGTTAAAACCTGGTGAACAAGCGAAGGAAAAATACTATCATTATGTAATACAATTTTTTTTTTAAATTAAATATAAATCATGGTTATGGCTCATAAAAAGGTTACATTCACATAAAAGGGATCGCCACAGTTATTAGATCTACAAAGCTGCAGTCTACATAAAAATATCAATAGCAACATGAACAAAGCCATAATGTTTATACAAAATCAATACATACGTACTGAGAAGACCAAGGAAGAACTATACCGAAAACAGACATGGATAACAGAAAACGCATTCCTAAAAGACGTCAACAAACATTACAAAAGATGCAACAATTATATAACACACGAAAAATTTCAATGCACTACATTAGCTTTCTACTAAAGTCCGTGGCATGATGGAAATCCTGGGAAGAACATACATTACACACAGACATGCACATGGCCATGCGTTTTAGCTTACCAGAGTGGGCGGTGTCTAGGGTTGTGAGCAAGAGCAACAGATGGACCACTTTTCCCCAAGGGTTTCCCATCTTGGCTTTTCTGCAGGGACAGGCTGCCATGTACACGTAATGCAAATCGTTAGATATCTTGATCCACTTAATGTTAGATAACGCAGATTAGGAATCATCAAATATCAATAACTAATTAATTATCAATTTTTACAACAAAAGAACAAATTAAACCATAATAACATTGTCATGTTTATATATAATTTCTTTTTTCAGAAATATGAAACTTTTACATAACACTCGTTATTTCGACAACTGCTAATTATTTGAGGACAAAGATTAAGCTTCATTTATATAACAATTTGCTCATCTGGGCTTTGTAAAGAATTTTGAGATTGGCCCAGACGATTTCTTACTATATTACAAACAAAATATTTCGAAATCCTACATAAGCTAAAACGAAAAATGTACTTCACCCGCTATGGAGACAGTAACATCAAAACCTTCGTACCTTACCTGGATTATGATTATGATTGTGACTTCCCAAGTATCCTTTGACTTCTAAAGTCAAACAGACACAATGGAGAGGAGCGAGAACATTCCGTCCTGCCCTTACCAGATCTGAACACTGTCTGACGCCACCAGTGTTTAGATCAATTAGTAACACGACATTGATGCCTTAGACAATTAAACGGTTATTTTCTTCTCAAACATAAGAAATTAACTAGTTCTATTACCGTAAATTAGCTGTTGATGAATCAAATTGACCATATTCATGAGAGAATGACACTACTCAGAAATTTTGCTTAAAACGATGGTTTGTCAAGCCAAAAGGTCGCCCTATAACGCTCAAGGGTTAATCATTCTCCAAGAGCCAAAGAGAACATACAATTAATCTTATTTCTATTCATGAGACAGATTTTGATCTATCTAGTGCCGAGAGATTAGGAGGTTTAAACAGTTGCCCATCTGGTAAAGGAGAAAGGGCGCGTACCATATTATCACTCAAATCCAAGGAGAGGATGAACAGCTTGTATTAGCTGTGAATCGTCCGCCTTGGACTGCGAACCGTGTCTTGACACATAATCCAAATTTCATCTACATTAATGAAACAAACATTCGGCATTCTCCCAAGGTCAGCTTCAGTAACAGATGGTGACTTAATGGCTTTAACGATCCTTGAATGATGATCATTTAACAGTGTAGTTTGTTCCCAACACTTAACTATACCTTGCCTGATGCTAGTTAGGAGTCTGTCAATAACCTTGCATGTTTTATGGCCGAGTATTTCATTATGTTATGATGATCGATATGGAGATCAGAAGCACTTGCCATTGTCTTCTCTCGTTTATAACCGTTTCATTCGTCACGGCAAGCCACATGAGCAATTGGCAGTACTTGAGGCCATTTGTAATGGAGATATATAAAGAGCAAGCTAGAGCAACTGGAAGGTTGAATTATATTGATTTCAATTACTATCTGGACAGATGGCTGTTTTATTTCATTTTCACACAGAATTCCATTCTCATAAGGCCACAGCTATATTTTCTTTATACAATTTCCAGTCTTCTACTTTATTCATGCTTATGTTCAGTGTTTTTATTCTACTTGTCTGTTCTATTCAGTCATTACTCACATACAAAGTGAACATAGTATCATTTGTTCTAGACAGGGACGTTTTCTGTGACAAGTGTGTGATCAATCAAACATTTTCATAGTTGAACAGAATGATATACGTGTGTATCTGGGCTGGAGCTGCAGTTGCTTTAAATAAGCTAATTGAGCAGGTATACGTGGCTAGGATATCTATTGACAGTTTAATGAAAAGGTTTTGGATGCTTAACCCGTAAAACATGATCGTAGAGTGTGCATTTCGTATGGAGTGGTTACATATATATGGAATTATACTAGCATATTGAATGTGAATTGTTTAAGCATATGATTAACATGATAATTACACTCTAGATATAATAATTATTAAAGGTTTATTATGCATTAAATAATTCGTACATATGGACAACAGTGCATACATATAGCACATAAATGTATAAAATACACAAGGCGGGCACCAGCCCGCAGGTGGGGAGTAGGATTGTCACGGTGGTGGGTCGCGCGGTGGTGCGGGGAGTAGATATATTAAAAAAAAAAAAAAAAAGTTTAGCCAAACTAAACTTACTGAAGACTAATGTTAAAATCATTAACTGAGCTTCAAAAATTATAGAAATATTCTTATTGAAAATCTTTTCTTAAGTGAAATCAATAAAATTCTAATTTATAGAAATATATGTCACTTTTCAAATGAATGTTAAAAAGTCTTATATCTAGTGATACGAATTAACATTAGTACTGAACTCTACAAATGAAGACAAGCTTTGTTATTACCAATTTGTACAGTATGGGGAGGGAGTTTTATACTGGTCGGGCTCCAGCTCCTAACCTTTTCTGTATTAAAAACATATACAATTTGTCACTTAATCTGTTAAAGTTCTAAAGCTATTATTATTGCAGCCAGTCCACATTGCTGGGTACTATTATTGTAGATGATCTATAAGTATCTAAAGATTTTGAGAGTTGACTTGTTGCGTAAAATGTTATTTTTCTGAAAGTTCTGTTTCTTGATGCTTCTCTTTGGTAGTCCGGCAATATCCAAGCCATGTACCAAAACAGCTTTAAAATCATCAAGACATTATTTGGGAGAAGCGTAGAAAGATAGAAAAAATATACACATATATATATGTGCCATACATGTATAGATAAACTGCATGTTGAATAAAACTCTATGAACTCC
>JAYMFT010065382.1:0-14761 GCA_038088735.1 Panulirus argus | reverse complement strand
CTCTCTCTCTCTCTCTCTCTCTCTCTCTCTCTCTCTCTCTCTCTCTCTCTCTCTCTCTCTTTCTCTCTCTCTATTTGAGGCTTGGGATAAAGCTCCTCTATTGGGTATTCA
Source organism: Panulirus argus (assembly GCA_038088735.1). Classification (NCBI taxonomy): domain Eukaryota; kingdom Metazoa; phylum Arthropoda; class Malacostraca; order Decapoda; family Palinuridae; genus Panulirus; species Panulirus argus. The sequence goes on along the minus strand of JAYMFT010065382.1, from coordinate 14,650 downwards.
GCGTTTTTTTTTTCTCTTTCTTTCTACCTTTTAAAAGAAATTAGCATTGCAGGGAAAAAATACGGTAATTAAATGTATACCTGAAGAAAAAATATACGATTCCCTTTGATGCCAATATATAAATGCAATCTCTTTCGCCTCTTTCGTGGGCTGTGTTATTAAGTTTCTGTTTAATAAAATCAAGATATTTTCTGAGAGAGAAAGTAATTAAACGTCAATTAGTGTTTTTTTTTTAATATGTAAATTTAAGCCTTTATGCTTAAGCTGTTGAGAAAAAAACTTTTTCATTGATTTCATTTATATCTGGAAAAAAGAGTAATGAAATCAAGATAATGACACCTGTAAATTATCATTGGAATTTGATGGACGAGAACACATAATGAGGTATAATTTGTTGACAGTTAGATAATACCGTGATAGGTTTATAATGACTGAACACGGTTACTTTGACAATCCCAGCCTTGTCATCTCTTCGTCTCTCTGTCTGTCTGTCTGTCTGTCTCTCTCTCTCTCTCTCGTAAGGGGAAAAAACCTTGGAACACTCCATAGTTCTCTGAATTTCTTGCTCTCATTATCAATAGAATTTGTTTTTTCTTAAAACAGATTGTTGGAGAGTAGACTAATCATAGATTATGAATAGCATTCTGTGATTAATTCTATATTGATCTCTTCTATTATGTGAAACAAGAAAAAAGTTTTAATCTTAATTTGGGGTCTAGAATTTAAAGACTCCCTCTATAGTTTTTCAGTTCATTGTGTATGTTTGAAATAATTCGTTGGGGCTTTCATATGAAGAAAAAATTTTGTGTGGGATCATTCACATATAAGTGATTTTTATCCGCTTGGCAAATCAATTTGTTCGTGCTGATGGCATTGTTTATCCCATCTGAGCAGATTAAGATCTTCTTCATGGGATCATTCAACTTTGCTCGTTAGCGTCAATGGCTGGAGATTGATGACAAAAGTTTCGAGTCTTGATAAGTATTGGTAAAGAGAAGACCTTGGCACCATCTGAGCTCTGATCACATAGACACACACACACACACACACACACACACACACACACACGTCTTTGCTTTTAATGGAATGTGTGCGCGAATGTTGTCTTGATTAGTTAGTCGCATTATAAAGGGTTTGTTGGTTGTCAATGGAGACTTTCTTCACGCTGATTTGCGGTGTTACTGGCCTATATATGTGGTTTCTGGTCTCGGGTTTCTGCCTGTAGACGAAGTCTCACTCGTAACATATTAAGGAGATGAGGTAAAGAGAGGAGTCTTTCCTAGTTCTCTTGGTTTATCGGTCTGGTGTCTAGGCTAATGGTCGCTGTTGGATCTGGTCGCTGATGGTTCTGGTCGCTCGTGATATAACCGGTCTGCGTCTCTTGCCTGATCCTTGGTCTTGTTTATCTGTGCGTTGTCTTGATTGGTTTGGGTCTTTCTGGTTCGTTGTCGTGCCCTTCTCTGCCCTTGCTGGTCTGTGCTCGAGTTGGTCTGTGCTTGTGTTGGTCTTTGCTCGAGTTGGTCCGTGCTCGAGTTGGTCTGTGCTCGAGTTGGTTTGTGCTCGAGTTGGTCTGTGCTCATGCTGTTCTGTGCTTGTGTTGGTCTGTGCTCGAGCTTGTCTGTGCTCATGCTGGTCTATGGTCATTCTGGTCTGTGGTCATGTTGGTCTGTTCTCCTAGTGGTCTACGATTCAGCACATCTCAGTGGTTTTATTATTACGTATAGTTTATCCTAATCTTGATACTTCACTCAACATTTTATATGAATTTAGATTCCACGCAGTGATTACAGTTAACTAGTATTTATAATGAGGCTGAATTTCGTAGTATTAAAGTAATTTAGATCCTTTTTTTTTCAAGGGAAAGATTATATCTATTTCCCTTTGTATTTAATAAAAATGTTCATAACAGTTCGTATGAAAAGTATATCATAATGAAAAAAGAGAAACATTACCATGATATATCAGATTAATTTATTTTTCGTTTGAAAATACGACATTCACTAGATCATTAGGATCGCACGTTCTTTTATATGGTTTAATTTTTCATCTCTCTCTTTCTCTCTCTATCTCTCTCTTTCGCGCTTTCGCGGTGAACGCTACGCACTAGCCCTTTCATCGATGCAAGACCTCGTCGCCCTGGCTACTCAGACGACGAGGATGAATCAGAATCAGTAAGTCTTCAATGATTCCATGGAATATACCAAAATAAATTCAATAATGATACGGTAATCAAGAAAGATGTCGTCTTAACTTACTCATAGTTGCTCCATGTACGGATGTATCTATCGGTAAATTTTGGGTGAGGAATCCACTAACGCATTTCTCTGGTACAAAGCTTTATATTTAGGAGAGACAAAAGAATACGAGAGAGACGCTTGGACTAGAGCAGACTCTGGAGCAAAGCCCGACTGTAAACGGCGAGCTCTTCATTCAGATTACCATACCATTTACGAATGAAACGCCTTTGCGTTCTCTTTTCCTTCCCTCAGTGGTGGAACAAACTTTTGCTTCTAACTTGGGTAATCTGTCCATTCACGTCCTAACTCATTACCATTCTTGCCTCACTACACCACGTTGTCTAATTTCCTTCGTCGCCTCCGTCCTTATGTGGCCCAATGAGGAACTATGTTGTCTTGCGGAGCAGCAAAAGCAACAGAAGGATTTTTTTTTTTTTTTTTTTTAGGCTCGTCCCACCACCACCTAAGTCTAAGGTGTGAGGTGAAGAGATGCTGTTGACAAGAGTACAACCTTCGGTCCCCTCAGCATAAACCCTCATGAATTAGAGAAGAAACTACGTATTTATAGCAGTAGGACTTTGTAGTTAGCTTCCCCTCAGTGACGTAGAGGTGATGTGAGGTCACCAAGCGACAGTGTGAATCCCGACCCTCCTCAGTAAAGTCGACCTCAGGTACAGAGGGATGAAGAGATGACCGCTATTAGTTGGAGGGCTTCAGGTTCTCCTCCACCTCAACACGCTTGCCAGAGGTGCCAGCGAAGGGTTGGTACCAGAGAAGCCTTCACTACCTTTTTCGCTGGCGAACTTGATCGATCCAGCGATCAAAGAGGCTAAAGAGATCATTGCAATCGAGAGACTTTTCCTGCCTGGACACCTATCTGTACACTCTTGTTCCAGTTGCTCTTCTCCATTTCGTTCTTAATATCATAACCTGGAAAGCGAGTACTATAATGATATACAGAATAAGCAAAGCTGGGGAGGGCTATGGTAATGTTCTGCTTTGTTTTGGAGTTTACGGATAAGATAACTGGTTTCCATCAACTCTCACCACCTTTGAGATATCACTGATAGATATCACTGGGTGTTATTCTTTCAGTCTTTCTTCCTCACTTGACTGTTAAAGTAACCTTTGGTATCGAGTTAGTGTCAGTGGTTCTTAATGTCTCTTCAGCCAACAGAACGTCAGCAAAGACGCATTATTTTACCTCGGGCTAGACGCTTGCGAGGGCTGGGGTTGGTGATGCCTAGGAGTCACTTCACTGTATCGGTGATGGATGGATGGCTCTGCTTTTCGGAGATCATCGCGTCGTCTGCTGGTGATTGTGTGGGGCTTCCAAGACATTATCTTAGGGCTTCAGCAGTATCTCCTCCTGTCTCATGTCGTCTGCTCTTTAGCTGATTAGTTACTTGGGAATCTTTATATTGCACACACACACACACGTCTTTCTGCTCTTCCCACACTGATCTAAGAATTTCTGAGCTCTTCTACTATCACAAACAGCACCATAAGGACCAAATGATCTATTGCTTTTTGAGATTTCCTGGATTCCTTTGGATTCATTGTTTGCCTCTGCAGATATCTGTAAGCCTTGGGAATCAAATGGAGTCAATTCAAAAGAAGTCAAATCAAAATCATAGCATCTGCGAGATGGAACGGTACGTGATGCATTATAGAGGTGTATGAGAAGAGCTTCGAGACAAAGCTAGTCAATTAGCAAATAAGTTAATAAATGAATAGATAAATTAAGAAAATAAAGATAGAAAAGGTTTTCAGAATAGGAACATACGGTTTCCTAATTAACCAATGCAATTTCAATTTTACACACAACGTAAAAAGAAAAAAGAAAGAGAGAATAAAAGATCCCCGTTCCACTGGGGGAAAATATATGAAGAAAAGGAAAAAGAAGAAAGTCTTTGAGAGGATCCAGATGTAATTAGTTCTTCGTTAATGACTGTAGGGAAGATTTCTATGGGGGAAATCTTTACCTCGTTTCATTTTTCCCTCTCGGCGGTAAAAACCACAGCGGGCCGAGGCCACAGCAGGAGGAGGAGGAGAAGCCGACGTCTCATCAGGACCATCAGGATGGCATGGCAGTGTTTCGTAATAACGGGCGCTCCAGCGCTGTGGTAAGAGCAACGGAGTTAGAGGAACAGGACTTCAAGAAAGAGAAGTATTTGTATCCGATGGGAATTCCAGCATTAGCAACAGCAGAATTCGTAAGAGAACCACCATCTAAATCCAGGCCAGAAATGTTGCTGACGTTAGAAATGTTCCACTTGAGGGCAAAACTTAGAAATATATAAATTAGAGAGAGTTATTAAAACAGATGGCATTACTTAAATGAAAAAAAATAAGATTGAGCTGCAAAGTTAGGACGAGTAGGAAGCATTTGTGATAAATGAAAGAAGATATTTTGAAATACGTATACGAAGAATTCAAGTAGATTGAGCAGTTGAGAGCATAGGTCGTAAAGACTAGTAAGGAAAAAAAAAAATGGCAAATGGTGCATGATTAAAACTTGAAGTAGTGTAATGAGAACATGAACAATAGCATGAAGAACAGGAACGGTAGCAAGAACAGTAACAGCAACAGTAGTTGGAACGTCAATAGCAGAAGGAAAATCGACAGCAGCAGGAACAGCAACTAAGACCGCCTGCAGCGTTCCGCTAGTAATCAAAAATGGAGTATAACAGTAACACGTCACTTGGGTGTGGCGACATGACAACGTTAGAGCTGATTGACGCGAGTACCTGGATGTATGGCAAGCTGACACCAGCTAGAGCTGGCTGACACCAAGACCTAAGTGTGGAGAGCCGATGACAGCTAAATCTACCCCGTCGCCAGGACCTGGGTGTCGTGAACCAGTCAGAAATGGTAGATGCGATCTCTTCAACATCATGAACAACAGAAGTACAATGGCAGTAACAGGAACAGCAGCAGTAGAGATGGAAGTAGCATTAGCAGAAGTAGCAGTAGTAGTAAAAGCAGGAGCAGCAGCAGCAACAAGAAGCGACGTCGGCAACAGCTCCAGCAAAAAACAGAAGTAAATTTACCAAACGGCTGCAGCAGAAACAGAGGAGACAGTGACCGCCTGCCAGACGTAGCAACAGAAATAACAGTTCAAACGGAGAGGAAAATTGGTTGAGGGTAGATTTTTTTTGTTCGTGGCGTTGCTTTAGAGCGCTCGTAAAAGCGCCTCTTTGGCTGCTGCAAGCGTCGTCGACCTCACGACTCAGTCTGTGCGTGTCCACAACATCGGCTGCGTGACCTCATGGTACCGTTTCTCTTGGGCTTGTTTACCACACGAGTTACAAATTATTACGAGGAAAATATCACTTAATTACTTAATTACTCCGCGTTTGGTGTGTGACACGAAGGGAAAAAGATCATACCTACACGAGAAAGTAGAATAATGAGTGAGGAGACTGACTCACTCGTGTCTATATATATATATATATATATATATATATATATATATATATATATCCTGAATTAGCTTAGAATGTATTGATTTTTATGGAGGGAGTTGCCTACAGATTCTCATTCGTGGTGAGCCAGGATAGATAGATTTGTTCAGGTGACAAGTGTGGACTTTATTCAAGAAGACAGAAGCAGGTGGAATGGGTCGAGACACCATACTTCAAAACCCTTTTGAATCTTAAGTTTGACAATCTGATTACCTTTCTTGATTCATATTTCCTCCATGGATTATAGTATTTGCATTATAATTGGTGAGTTAGTTGTTTGGAGAGGCTAGGTAGATGAACGTATGGTCCGGGAAATAACTGAAGCATCTATGATATAGCTTTTTCGGCTAAATTCATATCTAACTTTGAATCATCTATATGTCAAAGTAGATGTATTGGGAAATTATATCTGTGAGACTAGTCGGTTTGGAAAGCTATTAAAACATTCATTTTATTTTTTAGAACCTATGTTGTTCATTCGTTTTTTCCACTGGATTTTTCTTTCATTTCATTCATCAGGTGCAGCAAGAATGCGACTTCGATTGAAAGTAGGAAAAAGCTGCTAGTAACCACGGAGTGCATGTAGTCAATTCCTTTCCCACGATTTTCCGAGTGAAAAGGCAAGCAACAGGTTGGTGTTAATGTACAAAAATGAGAGTTTGGGTACATGTTTTCGCAGAGTTTTTTTTTTTTTGTGAGCTTCAATTGTCATACTTAAACTTGGCTTAGCTTGTGTCTTAAGTGCTGTCTCGGTTCTATGATTGCGTTCCGGGTTACATTAGAGGTCAGATTTCTTCAAGAATGTTTTTGGTTTATTTTCTTTGGTCATATATTTCTTACTACGTTTGTATCTTTCGTGAAGTATCTTTTGTGTTTAGTTATTTTTTCCTTTGTTATAACTATGCTGCCTACTTCTCTCTCTCTCTCTCTCTCTCAAGGGCATGAGAGAGAGAGAGAGAGAGAGAGAGAGAGAGAGAGAGAGAGAGAGAGAGAGAGGCACTGGAGTGGGGAGGGTTGCCCAAGGTCTAAGGATCTGTAATAGAGGGGTGAGAGCGGCTTAATTATGGCCAAGAGGGAGAGGGGGAGAGTGGGGAGTGGGGAGAAGGGGAGATTGAAGAGCGTCTCTTAAGGAGGTTTACACTGAGAGCGGGGAGGAGTGGAGGAGGGAACCCTACCCCGACTTCATTGTGGCTCTCTGTACGCTGTATGCGCGAGGGTCCTCACTTGACAGTCTGTCACTGTGCTCCCTGTATACCTGTATACTCCTTGTATACATACATACTGCCTGTATACTGCCTTTTTCTTTTCCTTGACGTTGTCTTTCTTTTACCCTGACAGTCAACACACACCTTCACATTCTCCACACACCCTGGCACTCTCTCCTTATAACCTGACACTGTCCATACACCTTGACATTCCCTGCATACTTCCCTCTTTACCTGACACTTCTCTAATACCCTGATATTCTCAAACACACCCTGACACTTTCCACAGCATACTCTGACACTCTCCATAACACAACCTGACACTTTCCAAACACACTGACACTCCCCACAACACACCCTGACACTTTCCACACACACACTGACACTCTCCACAACACACCCTGACACTTTCCGCAACGCACCCTGGCACTCTCTGCGCGTTCTATGTGCCAACAGCCTTTTAAAAGAACACATAATATACCACAAGTCACCCCCAGGGCTGTACTGTATCCCAGAACTTACCTACCTCGAAATTCTCTAAGCTGTTTACCTTCACGATTTCGTCAGTCAGTTTATATCCAATCATCCACTTTACTATTATGCTGTTAAAGTACTTCCTTACACATCTATTCAAATAAGATTCCTGCTTAATTCCATGCTATGCTCTCTGGTTGCTCTATGTCTGTGTTTTTCGAAGAGCTGTTCGCTGTACACATCGTGTGTGTGTGTGTGTGTGTGTGTGTGTGTGTGTGTCTGGGATAATGAGAGACCACACCCGACAGGCACACTTGAGACGTAAGCCTCAGGTGAACATCCTACACCGCTTTATAATCCGAGACAAGTAGTGGCTGTCTGTCCCTCTCTCATCATAAAAGATATTTCATTTTTTTCCCCTCAGGTCCTTTCGAGTTCCTTTTTGTTTCCTTGTTTCTTAACAAATTTATCTAAAGAGAAAAGAAGGGAAAAAAAGAAAATTCTTAGACTTTTTTTTTTCTTTCAATTAATCAAAGCCCTTTTGTAGGAATCTCATCATCATCCTTCGAGTTTGCCTTTTTAACCTCTCTCTCTCTCACTCTCTCTCTCTCTCTCTCTCTCTCTCTCTCTCCAGCTGACGAAACAGAGTGCAGTCTCGTTAAAAAAAAAGACTTCCAGCTTCAAAGGAGTCCCTCTCGTCCCTGCTCCTAACAGCAGCGCAGCCTTGGATCTGAGAAAAACCCATGAACAGTGGAAAGGGAGGATGTCCCTGGAAATAGTCTTAGGTCACCTGTTCTACGTCGAATCAAAAGCGAATCCAATACACTACATTCATTTTCAACCCGTTTTCATGTAAGAGATTTTTCCGAGGACAGAAACTCTGGCCATCTTGAGGATACAAAGTCTTTGTCGAAACACATCGTCTGTGTAGCTAGTCTCTATCACTTTCCCATTAAGAGTGAACACATCTGGTTACGAACGAGTCTCATGGAGCAATACGTAATGAGACAGGTAATGGGCTAATTTGCAGTATGATCTGAAAAGTGCGAGATCCCCTCAGTTGATGAACACGTACTGGCTGACCGGGAGTGATAAAATACTGCATTGAATCACAGACATTTTTTACGTCTTTGGCCTGTAAAGCCAATTATCATAGAGAGCCTCGAGAGAATAAAGATTTCATGTGCTTTGTTGAGCAAATCCATAAAACGCGTTTTACTTGGAATCCCATGATGCCTGGGAATAGAATGGTTTGGGTTTTGTGTTGTGCACGTGTGTTGAACAGGCGTTCACACACACACACACACACACACACACACACACCAGGTGGGATGTGATTGACGCGGGAAGGGAACGGTTTGATTCAGCTCGTCTTTGGGACTTGAGGACAAGAAATTAAAGTTGTCAGTCTTCACCAACCGCCAGTAAGTGATAAGGTCTCTCTCTCTCTCTCTCTCTCTCTCTGTAAGTTAAAGAATTCAACGGTTCCGTACTTCTTTTCTTTTCATTTCACACACTCTGGGCATCACTGTGAAGGTAAAGAAACATTATACTTCAATCTTTCTATCTGCTCTTATTCCACTTGGTTTAGAAGTATACATGTAATTAACAAAGATTGCAACGCTTTACCTCCTCTTCGATTTCTAATATCATTTAAGAAGGAACGGAGTGTTGAAACATTTTTTTTCTTTAAATTATTTATGAAGTTGTTTCTTGTCTAACTCTCTTTGCCTCGGAGCATCTCTAAGATAAACTTGTGATATTGCATACTGAACTGCAAATCTTTAATCTATCCCTGATATGCAAAAGCTTACATTAACCAAGTGTCCTAATTCTTCCCTCAGACTCGAGATTTCGTTCATTCTGATCCACGTCGCAAAACTAAGAATATCTGTTAACTCGACTAGCGAATCTCGTATGTCCTTTTTTTCATCCTTATCTGTTATGACTACTTGACAAATACAGAGAAACCCCGCTTGAATGTACAGCCTCCCAAAAAAGTATCTGCACCCCCGGGTCTGAAGTTTTTAATAATCTACAACTGGCCGACTGAGATTATAACTTGACTTTGCTGCCACCCTGATGCAGTTTACAACTGCATCAGGGTGGCAGCGAAGTCAAGTTTTACTCTCGGTCGGTGAGTTGTAGATTATTAGAAACTTTGAGCCCGGGGGGGGGGGGATACTTTTTTTGGGAGAGCGTACATCATCTCTCTTGGGAAAATATAGTGAGTGTGTTGCTTGAGGTAAACCAGTCATTCCCGAAGGAGGTAACGGAAGAGGTGGAAGGCGAGGCATAATGTAGTCACTAGAGAGAGAGAGAGAGAGAGAGAGAGAGAGGGAGGGAGAGGAAGAGAGCAGAACAAAAGGAGCGGCACCGCCTGTGAAGTGGAACGCCACCTATTCGATTGGGTCGCGTGACAACAACAGCGGCCTCGAGAGGCCAAAGGAACTTCAGAGCTCCCCTTCCAAGAATGCGTGTCGGGACTTCATTACGGGGGCCGTAGCGAGATCGATCCTGAATAGGTCTTCCTGGATTTCCTCCCTGTGCTTGATGGAGAGGCCACTCCTTCAGGAGAGGGCCTGAGGGAGCAGTGTAAACATGCAAATATACGCAGAGAAATATGGCAAGGCATTCGTAAATACGAAGGCAACGCCATCGTCGAGAATTAGTGAAATCTCTGTGTCTTACGCCCTATGATTTTGCGTAATTTGCATGGATTCTATCTTCCTGTTTTTCAAGTTTTCCTTTACCTGAACTGCTTCCTCATTCCACAGTTTATGAGGGAATTTAGTACACAGAGCTCTCGACTGAGGGCAGTTGATGGTGCAATGTACCTCCTGAATTCGTGTCCTGGTCAGATGGACTGGAGAGACAGACAAGCGTCCTTCTGCAAGTATATGGAGGAAATCCACAGGAAAATGAAACTCGATAAGTTCCCAAGTGCACTTTCGTGTAATGATCACATCATCAGGGTAAAGGTGGCGTTAAAAAGTGAGGTCTTCGACAGCAGGACCAGCAGGCGTGACCACTTGAGGCAGCGTCAGCCGCAGTGCAGCTCACGGTTTTCCTCGACTCCACTCTGCCTTGCATCGAAACCGCACCTCACGTCCGCTGTGTTGAGTAGCAAACAAGGGTTTTGTCAAGGGGATCCGAGATGGGTTTGCTTTTCTTCTACTACAGTATTTCGCTGAGAATGCACGTTAATCCTTTCGCTTAAATAAAATCATGTTACAGGCCTATTTTTCTTGTTTTACGGTGTGTTCCGCGACACACACACACACACACACACACACACACACACTCATGGCTCCATCAGCTTTGTGAGAATGATTTTGCATCTCTCTCTTCCTCCTCCTCCTTCTCTTAACCACAACGGCTATACTTGCCCTTTAACCAATGCAGCTAACGTGGCCTTCTTCCCCCCCCTCACCCCACCTCCTGGCTCTGAGTGACGAAGGGTGTGGAAAGGCTTTGGCTCCGGCCATCACACAGCGCCGGGATCACTGCTGCTCAAACACTACATATCCACCGTCCTGAAGCCAAGTGGGAGGCCAACGGGCGAACGAGCGAGACGAGAGGATAATGGGGTTTGCTTTACCCCGCTTTTAGGTGACTCTACCTCTCTGAGACCCGTTAATGAATATCTGTAGTCATATACTCACTCTAGTTCGCTTCGACAAGTCATTTTCTTTTCCCAACCTTTCCATCCGATTTCTGTTTTAGGTCATCTATTTACTTATTTTCCTTGTTCTAAATTTATCATTGTGTTTCTCTTACTTCATTTGACTATCTCACTAGTGTCTCCTCTCCCAACTCTGCTCTTCTTATCAGCAGAGTCACTCCTATTCATTGCTTTGTCGAATGTCACTGTCTCTCTTATTTGAACAAGTTCGTCGGCAAAATCTCTCCTCATTTTGTCTAACGTATTCCTTATTTTTTCCTCATATTTTAGCGAAATGCTTTAATTAGCTTCGACTTTCTCTTTCCCTCTTCAGCGGCATTTTTCTCTCTCATTTCTTGCCAATTCCTTTATTTCTAATCACTCCTTTAATTTACGTCAGGAGTCTCCCTCCTACTTCAAAATCATCCTCCCTCACGTGTATTGCCAATCCTGTTTTTTCTAATTAATCGTTTAATCTACCTCAACCTTCTCTCTCTCTCTCTCTCCCCTCCTCCTTCAGAAAGGTCCTCCCTCACATTTCTTGCCTATCCCTTTCTTTCTAATCAATCGTTTTTTCCTTCCCCCTTTCCTCTCACTCATTGTTAAGAAAAAAAAGAAAAACAACTCTCAACCACCTCTTTCCTCTTCTTCCCTGCCTGGGTCATTAGCCTCATTCCATGTCTGCCTTGAGGAGGCAGAGCTTTCACTTTAGCATAACAGCACCATCGGATCGATACCACCCCATCAAAGATGGCTCCCAGGCCTTTTGTTCCTCCCACTGTAAGTCACACATAGATAATCACCGACGACAGAAGAAGTCATTTTCTATGTAATGCTCTGGCAGCTATTTTCCATAAGGGCTACTGTGTGTCGCTGGACGAACCTAGAGCACCTTTTTTTGTTCATGGCTCCTTGCCTCACTTTAGACATTTCTCGTTTGGGTATCGACGTGACCGAATCAGCCTCAGGCCTTTCAGAACCCAAGACCTTGACCTTCCCTCGTATCTCATTCGACGTGAGAGATCTTATCATAATATCCATTTTTCATCATTCATCTCATTGTAACGTAATGATACCGAAAACGTCATGCATGTAGCATTATTCAAACACTTTATTGCACGGTGATGCATCCTTTTCATGAAACCATTTATACAGAGCGATAAAAGATTCTTAATCACATGGACAGAGCTGTAATTTCTCCTCTTATTGTTTCCTTCTTTACTATTTAGCTTTGATCCTCGTCTGTCTAGATGACAGATGGAAATCTCGAGAAAATATAAGGAAAGGGTCATTAATGTGTGATAGATATTTTCTTTCCGGTGTAGTCTGTTCTTGGAGATTAATCCACGGAGCAAAGGTAAATGTCTCGTGACATGTTAATCATTCTGAACATGATCAAGTAGAAAATACATATATGCAGCATAGTTGATAAAAGGAAGGCTTCGGATCATCTTTTCAAAATGCATATGAAATATTCTCTGTGTTTCGCTCTCTAATGAATTAACAGCTTCTGCCAAAAACGAATCCAAGGGACTGCACTCACGGTCGATGTAAAACTAATAATCTCATAACACTGTGCTTCCGATGGCGTCATGATTTATGCATTTGCACGACTCGGGTGAAACTTAGGAAGTGAAGGGATAGCTAGCAGGAAGAAGGAAGACCTTTGGTGTGTACCCACCTCCTCGTCTGGTGGTGGTGGTGGATAAGACAACAGTGAACTTAGGGATTGCTTAACCTGGTGGTGGTGTTCAAAACGGGTCATGTATCCTTCACACCAGTGAGCTCAGGACCTGCGTAACCTACTGGAGAGCATCAGCCTAAGTATAGAGTAATCATAGTTGTATGTTTCCCTGACTCTCTCTCTCTCTCTCTCTCTCTCTCTCTCAGCACTACTACGCCGTTATCCTCCCCGCCTCACCTTCAGTAGCAGGAGGGGTCTCGCACACAGGCTAACCCTTCAACACCCCAACCACCTAATCGTCTGTCCGCGGAGTCAGGGCCACGACCAGTTTCGGACGAGTCGAAGGGAACCACTTCGACACCCTCGGTGACGGCAAGAGTATCAGCACTCCTTACGGCGGATAAACTCCAGCGTTCGCTTACGATGATCACAACGCTCTCTCCGTTCCCCCTCGGTGTGTTTAAAGGCCGCTGTGGCTCTCTGATGCCGCTGGAGGATGCTGCTCAGTTCCCCCTGGCGGGGGAGAAGTTAAGTTTGTTGGCCAAACTCATCGGCGCTGGAAGCCGCGCCCTCCCTGTTAATTACAGTGTCAGGAGACTCCAAGCATCGTCTTGCTTTAATATTAATGTGCTTATCTGGTCTCCAGTGTGTGTGTTTACATTTTTTTTTTCAGCCTCCTTCGGCGCAGGATTTGTCATGTCGTTAGCAAATGCGTGGTAGATGTTAAAGACTTGTCGATGTATATGATCACTGACTCGATGATGTATATGATCACTGACTCGGTGATGTATATGATCACTGACTCGATGATGTATATGATCACTGACTCGGTGATGTATATGATTAATGGAACGCGTAGGAGGTGAGGAAAGTGATGGGGACTCATCTGCAGCTAAGTTCCTCGACGAAATATTTCCTCACGCCCTGGCAGGCTTTCTCATTCACACTGCGCTTGCTACCGCGCTTCTCTCTCTCTCTCTCTCTCTCTCTCTCTCTCTCTCTCTCTCTCGCACTGTCATTCCTTACTGCTGGACACAAACCGCTTGTTCCCCCCCCCTCCCCCTCAACACTGCGTCCACTATTCCTCCCCCGCCTTCACCGCGCCATCCGAAACGAGGCTTGCAACGAGATCAGCGCCGCATTAGACGAGTCTGCAACACAACAGACGGCAAAATATGAGGAGCACGTTGAGGATAAGTATGCAAATTCCCTCCGCGTGAACTCCGCGACACTATCACTTACTTTATTAAGTTCCCAGCGGGCGAAGCGTAACAGCTCCTGCGTTGTGGGTCAAAGAATACGAGTGTCAATGTATGCATAGTGATGAGTATTTGGGTGACGCTCTAAACATTATCCCAGAACACAGCTGGTGCGGCTTCCGCTGTGACGGTCGCTGTTGCTGTGATGGTTCCTGCTGCTGTTGATTTTACGTCTGTTACTGCTTAACCTCTGACCATTCCTGCTACTATGACTGCTATTGCTGCTCCCTTTCCAGCTGTCGTCCATCTCCATTCCACTGAGCCATTGTGCATAGCACCTCCGAAAAGTTCCGCGACAGTGACCACCTCTTACAGCACCTCTTGCCAAACTCCTCCGGTGAATAGCCCCCCCTTCAGTTCTTCCCCTGAAGTTGCCTGCTCACTGCTGCTGCTGCTGTTGCTACCACCCTTACTTCTGCTGTTCCTTCTTCTTCTTCTTCTGCTGTTGCTGTCTGCTTGGGTTATTGACTTTTGCTCACCCCTGATACACCCCCGACCTCCTCGGCAAGAATTCGTAAGTGAAACCCTCGGCCGAACTTGCACAAAGAGGGCGACAAGAAGTCTCATTATGAGGTTCTTTGACTCCTGAGGGGAAGGGAGAGATGTTCCAGGCGTTCTTCAGACCCTTCCTTATTCCGTAAGAGTTGCTCTCTCTCCCTC
>JAYMFT010065371.1:0-14763 GCA_038088735.1 Panulirus argus | reverse complement strand
CAACCTATACATATATACATACATACACATACATATACACACATGTACATATTTGGACTTGCTCGCCCCCATCCACTCCTGATGCCACCCCGCCCCCCGGGGAAATAGCATTGCCAACCCCCGCAATGAAAGTTGTACTCTGATAAAAAAATTTAATTCAGAAACTGTCCTCCTTGCTATAATATACCAAATGCTTAGTTGAGATACGTCAAAATGGTAAATACTTTTTGTCTCAGCTGAGCTCATGTTAGTAATAAAAATGCAAATGCCAAAGAACTTTTGTTAAAAGCCAACATAAATTATATCAAAAACGCAGGAAAACCTGCTAAGTCTAGTAATGCTTATTCATAAAAAAAAAAAAAGTGAGGAGTGATGATCAAGGATAACTGCATGTGACTTAAATCAAGCTCTGCACATAACTTTCTGTATCTCACCTTCTCAGCATGCAACACTCCCTGCCAAAGTAAAACGGATGAGAAGAGTATTAGTCTTTCAGCTAAAGGAAGAGAATTTCCGATGCAAGATCTCTATTTGCTACAGTTAAGTCACAAACTACAAATCAGCACATTAACTGCACTAAAAAGCTAAGTTATGCCTATGCTTTCATTTATGTAAGTTCTTGTTATGTATTCTAAGAAAACTTCCAACATCACGATAACAGAAAATACTTTTGAATGACCTTAAAATCAAAAACAAATCAAATACTTACATGAAATTCTTCAAAACAAATTCAAAAGTACTTAACATGGCAAAACCTTTGTACTACAAAAACCGTGTTATACAATTTTCATGACTAAAATGAAATTTTGGCACCATCTTTCAAACCACATGTCAATAATTTTCTTTCTTTCATGCATGTTCATTATTTCCCAAATAAGCAAGGTAGCATCATAAAAATATATGTCAATATCGAAGGGAAAAGGTCTAGCACTTAGGAAACTAAAGCTCCTTTTCTACAACACAATAGTGCAGTCTATCTGCTAAGTCATGGTGCATTATGTTCACAGATTTAAAATAAACACACTCTATTTTGGTGCACTGAAAATCTTTGATGCTTGATTTAGAGGAAGATAGCAAGTCTGCATAGCTGTCTAAATGATCAGAACTCATCCAAATGAAATTACTCCTTACGAAAAGAAGAAGAAGAAAAGAAGAAGAAGAACAAGAAGAAGAAGAAAAAGAAGTAAATAAGAAGAAGAAGAAGAAGAAGAAGAAGAAGAAGAAGAAGAAGAAGAAGAAAAGAAGAAGAAAAGAAGAAGAAGAAGAAGAAAAGAAGAAGAAGAAGATGAAAAGAAGAAGGAGAAGAAGAAGAAGAAGAAAAGAAAAAAGAAGAAGAAGAAGGAAGAAGAAGAAGAAGAAGAAGAAGAAGAAGAAGAAAAGAAGAAGATGAAGAAGAAGAAGAAAAGAAGAAGAAGATGAAGAAGAAGAAGAAGATGAAGAAGAAGAAGAAGAAGATGAAGAAGAAGAAGAAGAAAAGAAGAAGAAGAAGAAGAAGAAGAAGAAGAAGAAGAAGAAGAAGAAGAAGAATTGATGTGAGCAAATGTGGCCACTCTTCATCTGTTCCTAGTAATACCTTGCTACGTGGGAAATGGAAACTAGTATGAAAAATATATCATTATGGATGGGATGGTAAGGGACGTAAATATGAGGATATTGGAGAGAGCTGCTGGTCTTCAGTTAGTTGGTGGTGAGAGGGGCCTAGGAAGTGAGTTTGCTGTTTTTCCAGATGAAAAAGCTTTGGTGGCAGACTCATGTGAGAATCTGTAGGAGCTGGTACTTGAGTTTGTGAGTGTGCATGAAAGGAGAATGTTAAGAGTTATGGTGAATAAAAGTAAGAAAATGAGATTTAGGTGGGGACAGAAACAGGTCTGTCTGAATATAGTTTAAAACAAGTGCACTTGGAGAAAGTGGGATGTTTTAGATACATAGGAGCAGTCATGGTAATGGATGGAACAATAAGAGATGAAGAGAACCACAGGGTAAGTGAGGAGAGTGCAGGTCCTAAGTGCACTGGAGTGTGTGGGATTGACTATGTGGGCATAGACAGGTAGTTCCCACAGTGCTATATGGATGCAAGGCATGGGCCCCTAAACAAAAAATTACAAAAATTAATAGATGAGTTAGATATGAAATTCTAGGAGACAATATGTGATGCGAGGAAATATGATCATGTAAGAAATGACAGGGTAAGAGTGTGGTAGTAAGAAAAGTATGGTTGAGAATCCTGAAGAGAATGAGGAAAAATTGTTTGGAAATATGGAGATGATGAGTCAGAAGACAATAACCACAAAAGTATGTGTCAGAAGTGGAGGGAAAAAGAAGGGCGACATCAAATAAGATGTGGAGGGATGGAGTGAAAGATATTTTAAATAAAACAGGGGCCTAAACATCCAGACGGTGTGAGGTGTGAATGGACAGAGGAAAGAGGGGCAATGTGGTATATAAAGGGAAAAATGTGCTGTCAAAAGTCAACTAAGGCATAACCAGCAAGTTAGATAGAGTGGATGTGAGCAAATAAGGCCATTCTTCATCTGCTCTAGTGTTGCAATCTTGCTAATACAAGAGATGGCAAGCAAATAAAAAAAGTATGAATATAGAAATAAGTAATAGAATCACTGGAAGTTGGGTATGACATATTCTGACAAAATTTAAAATAAGGTTTTCAAAGGGTTATTCATTATCAGCAAAATATTCCAGAAAAATAAAAGAAACATACTGGCAAATAAAGGACTGAAAGTTTGCATCTAGTTTCAAAACTAAAAATATAAAAAGATACACAACATAATAACAAAAGCATACATCAAAACAGCATATAACAAGTTGATGGTACTCACAGAAATGGTTACCTGGTCCTGCATAATGATGTCCCTTGTGAGCCGCAGTCAGCCCTGGATTTATTCCAATCTAAGAAAAACATAAAAGAGAATGTTTATTGTTATACATGACATAGCAAATCATAGGAAAAGCCCCTCTCGTTATTAGAGATACGATGTTTCCCATCTTGAAAGAAAAAATTTATATTCAAACTTTACATGAGAATGAAATATTACCCAATTTCCAACAAAACTCAACCAGGTTTACTTCATTCAAAATTGTGAAATTTCATATGAGACAAAATACAATTTAAAGAAATATTATTTGATAATTAAATCATACTCTTCAAAACACATTAGCAGGTAAACTCAAATGACTTAAACATCTACAATTCAAGCATTCTCTTCTATCCCCCTTTGACTGAGAAGATGGTGACTTGCAAAGAGCATCTGACTTGGGAGGAGAAATGTAGTTTCATAAGTAATAGAGAATGTGTGGACTAGCTGTTTGCTGGGTAGAATTTGGGTGAGAAGTAACTGACATAAAAGCATGATATTTCTGTGGCATTTGTGGATCTGGATAATGTGTATGACAGGACTGACTGAGATGCCTAGCACAAGATGCTACGTATATGTGACATGGGCAGAAACCTAATAATGTAGTGAGGAGTTTTTACTGGAAAAGTATGATATGCATGAGAATAGAAATGGAGGAGGGTAATTGGAGCCAATGATGTGTGATAACACTATGGCTGTTTTATCTGTTAATAGGTAGCATTACACTATCGTATCAAATGTTGAGCTGCCGAGGCTACTTCTCAGAAGTATTCTTTCCAAGCACAGAGATGAGACCATGGAGTCACTGGAGTTGTGGTATGATGAGTATTCTGCCAGGATGTCCTACCGGGGTGACCCTAATGTTGATCTCTTTGAGGAGGATTTAGTGCAGAACACTGAAACGATCATTACCAGTTTCACCAGCAGTGGTAGAGGTCAGCAGATAGGTGCAAGAACCATCTCTCACAGGTGCTACAATGGAGATGAAGCAGTTAAGAGAATCAACAAGGCCTACAAAACAGTCAAGCAAGCCTACCTGCTCAATTTGACACTGAACAACTATATCATCTTGCAACGAATGGTCAAACAGGTGAATGAAATCAAGAGAGCCGTAAAGGAAAGGGATTGGAACAGCTTCATTCAGGGAATCAACCACCAGACCATCCTGTCTTCAGTAGTTAAAAAGGTCAATATCATCAGCATCAAGAAGAAAAGAGAACCGAAACACCCAAATCTGATTGCCAAGACAAAGGAGTTCATCACCTAGAGGTCATCAGCCTCTAGTAACAATGGTCTTCCCTTCAAAGTTCAACAGGCTTTAAAGGAGGAGGAGGGACAGAGGCTATACAAAATCAACAAAGCCCTTAGGAGAGAGGGCCTCAGTGATGGTGTGCCTTTCACTGACTCTGAGCTGAGAGCCGCACTGAAGCTGAGAAAGTCAACGAGTCCAGGAAAGGATGGAATAACCTATGAAGTCATCAGAGCCCTTGCATCCCTCACTGGGAATCCAATCCTCAGTCTGTATAATTCCAGATGGAAGTCAGGATGTCTCCCTAAGGCCAGGAAGTATGCCGTTATCATCCCCATCCGCAATCCTGGGAAGCTAGGCGAGATATGGCCAATATCTCTAACGTCCTGTCTTTGCAAAGTCTTCGAGAGGCTTGTCCATAAGAGGCTCCAGCATCTAATGAATCACTGACTCAGAATGTGCCTCTATGGCTTCCTGCCTGGGAGGAGTACCTACAACTGCATTCATTGGGTCAAGAGCAATACCCAGGCAAAGTACACGGCCTTCATTGAACTCAAGGGAGCCTTTGATAGGGCGAACCCGATAGCCCTCCTTGCAGAACTCAGCAACATCATGAGCAGCAAGATGCTCTTGATCATCAAAGATTACATGACTGACAGGTATGCATCTGTGTACTTGGATGGGGTGTACTCCAAGTGTAAGAAGATGGAGCTTGGCACTCCTTTAGGTGGAGACCTGTTGCCCACCCTTTTCAACGTCCTCATGGATGTGATAGCACACACCATGATAGATGGTATCATCAAGACAATCTACACAGATGATATTGTCCTACAGTCGAGAAATGAGAGAGACCTGCAGTGTACCTTCGACAAATTCAACTATGTGTAACACCATAGGCCTAGTAATCTCACTGAGCAAGACCAAGTTTCTCATCAGTAGACCTGAGAGGAGCCGTGTTTTGCATACAGGGCATGAGCCTCGACAACATTACCTACTGCAGGTTCCTTGGTGATGCTATCAGCTGCTACAAGTACCAGACCCAAGTCCTTCAGCAGTGCTGTCATGTCTGCCTCAACTTGTTTTACAATATCTTCACCAAGCCCAAGACCAGCAAGGGGTTCAACAACTGATGGCTTGCCGACGCGTGAACTCTCTTAAAAGGAGTGGAGTGCAAGCAGTTCCTTGACACATGAAGGGTCACCAACATCCCACTTTGGGAGGTCCCCAATCCAATTGTGACCCTCCCCATGAAGACTACCACCAGGAAAGCTGATGTACCTGAGATCCAGCTGCAGCAGGAGTTCGCCAAGAGGACCTCCCATCTCCCCATTGAGTCTACGATGAATCACACCGATGGATCTGTCCCAGAGGATAGATGGGCGAGCTGCAGTATTGCCTTCAGAGAAAGCAGAGCTGCCACCTCGAGTTTCCAATGGGAAGCCTTCAGGGTCTCCAATGGAGTTCCTTGACCCAGGTCGAGCTGATGGCGATCGCCGCTGCCCTTGCCCTTGTTGAAGCTGGAGAGGTACAGTCTATGGATGACATCGTAATGGTCACCGACAGCCAGAGTGCTCTGCAATCAATGTGAAAAGATACCCCAAGAATGAGCTGCTCGTGTGAGCCATCTATCGGAAACTCAGGAGCATCATGTTACAGGGGGAAAAGGGTGCACTTCGTATGGGTCCCTTCCCGCTGTGACATCGACGGGAACAAGGATGCCGATAGGCTCACATCATTAGGAGCAGACAAAGATGAGATCCTCTACGAGTTCCCTCTCCCCATCTCGCACCTCAAGACTCTGATCAGGGAGAGGGAGACCCACAACTACTTGACATCCTATGAAGCCAGGAGAGTGATATACACCTCTGTTAGGAGGGTATCTGAATCTCACTGGCGGTGTTCCTCCAGACTATACAAGGTATGGAATGCACAAGAGATCAGAGCAAACCTTGTTCTCGAGACTTCACCCAGGGTACAGATACCTCTAGGAGGTGAATAACAGACTGAGTAGTGATAACGGTGATGACGTGCAAAGTGCCAGTGAAATGATAAGAGCAAAGAGTGGTACAGTGGACAATGCCAATTACAGACTGTGCAAAAGTGCATATGACCACACTCTTTTTCATTATGTTTTGAAGTGTGCCCTTATACTGAAAAGCACATCGATCAAATCCCTAGGGACTTCAAATCTCTTTTCAAACAATTTGCAGAGCCTAATGATTTTATTAGGATTAAGACAGAGTTCCCTCTGTTTCTCTCAGCATGATAGTAACCTACAAAGTGTCAGCGAAGTGATAAAACACAAAACTGATAGATGGAAAGAGTGGTACAGTGATCAATATCAGTTGCACACAGTGTGCAAAAAGTGCAAAATGACCACACTTATACTTTGCACAATAGTTTCTCTATGTTTCCCAGACAGACTATGTCTCCTCGTCCAACTGTATTAGTTGCACACCAGTGTTCCCAGCCAGAAGATGTCTTCTCGCCCAGCGTTATCCAGATCTATACTTTGCAGTTTCCCAATTAGAAGATATATCCTCGCCCAGTGTTGTCAACTGCACGTTACTGGTTAGATAGAAAATTAGAGGGTCACTGATAAGTAGGCTTAGCTATTTCTGTTCTTCCTCTCAGATATGTTGTAATCAGAATATTTCACAAATCTTCATCTAAACCCTAGTCATACCATCATGTATAGCAAATCAGCGTATAGTCTTCCTGTATGATGGACCCATGGTCTGGGGTACATATTGTTTGTCTCTTCAGTACAGACCTTTTGTTGTGGGCTTTGAACTTTATCTTCCTGTAAGTCTGTGTCAATAAAAGAACTGAACTGAACTGAAATCTGCCAATCTTCTGGCACTTCAGCATGATCCATATATATAATGAAAATCCTAACTATCCAATCAACAAAACAGTAACCCTCTTTCTTAAAAAATCAACTGCAATGCCATCCGCTCCAGCCACCTTCTCACATTTCATCATAAACAAGGCTTTCATCACTTCTTTTCTTTTCACCAAACCACTTGCCTTGACTCTTTTGCAAGGTTTGCAAAGATTAAGTGAACTGGAGCAATGTGGTTTACAGGGGATGATGTACTATCAATAGGCTGAACCTGGGCATGAGAAAAGGTCAGGAGAATCCATGGAAAGGTCTGTGGGGCCTGATTTTGGTTTTCATGCATTACACATGACAGCTAAAGTGTGGACGTGACCTTATGAGGCCACTTTTTTGTCTGCTCCTGGTGCTCCCTCACTGACATGGAAAACAGCGAACATGCATTAAAAAACTTTTATTTAAAACTTCAAATGGATTATAAACCTAAAAAAAAGTGGTAATAATATCTTACAATAAGTATATCCATATTATGTCCTAAATGGTCTGGTAAAGTCTTCTTGACCACTTCCTCTTCAGGAATACCATTGAAACGGTCCACTTTCTTTCTTTGTTTCAAGGGAGATGGGAGGGGCTTACCATCAGGCCCAATTTCAGGTGCAGATCTCTTTGTTGTTTCAGTGGCTGATTTTCCTGTAGAATCTGATCTGTAATAATACACCAAAGTCACATTTTCCATCAATTATAACAAATATCCAACCCAAACATAGATATTCCTTAGCCCTTTACTGCTCCTGTCATTTCAAATAATCATAATATCTTTGCAGACATTTATCCTTTTACTTTTCTAACATCTATTTCACACGGCTTTTTTTCTCATTTCCATAATTCCTAATATACTATGAAGCATATCAGTCTCTTCTGCTTATACCTTTTTGTACCTGAAAAAATTCAGGCCTTAACTCCGAACATTAAAATTGGGATATTTACTCTCTGAAGCTAGTTTCTTGCATACTAAACACTTGAAATTATCTACTCATTCACTAAGTCTTGGATGTATTTCCAACTCTTTCAAAGCAAGATTCTACTCTCATCTTTAGCTTTCCCAATACCATCCTTAATGTCCACCAATGCCATATATATACAGTAAATAAGAACTTGGTTTATAACAGCATTACACATACAATGGTTTAATCACCATGACGAACACGGACACAAAACTTCACATCCCTCCAACAAGCAGTTGCAGAGAAAAACAGTCTACCTCTGAATTTTTATTCATTCAATCATTTGTTCAGTCATCTGTTCTTCATGCTACCTTGCCCATGCAAAAAACTGTCAACATGTATTTAAAAAAAAAAATAAAAGATATAAAGATCACCAACAACAGCATACAGATAACAGCAGCTTCCATGAGAAATGGCCATGCAATATTTCACATCCATGACACACAAACAATACTTGTTCAGACAGGGAAAAGTATACAGAAGACATACATATCCAATAATAACTGTATCCCCACATTGTTCATGGAAGACAAATAATATAAAAGTAAGCTGTAAACTTACTCATCCTCTTCAATCTTGATTTTAGACTTCCATCCTCGTTTCTTGAGCTTTGGAACTTCAGTATTTTCTTGCTGTGATGAGTTTTTGTCAATAGCATCCAGAGGATGAGCCTCCACCTTCCAGTTGCCACTTCCAATGATCACACTGTGTTCTTGACTCAACATATCAACATTTTGGTGACTGTCCATATCTGCATGACTGAAGTAAGGACTAGTGTGTACATGAAGATCAACCTCTTCATGCTGAGGATAATATTCCTGCTTCACACTAATATTCTGAAACAGCTGTGCTTCCTGGCTCTCCCCATCTTGCCAGTCAAACTTCTTTTCTTGTTTTATGCTGTCAAATAAAAGGCAAATTTAAGAATAGCATTTGTCTAGATACTGGTGATGTAGACATAAGTAAACCATGACACTTTCATTTGTAAATCAAAAGTGGGAGAGTGAAAGCACCACACGAATCAGTAAATTTTGAGAATTTCAAACCAATATTCCACATTATACACCTAAAAATAATAGCATGTATTGTCCTTGACCAGCTTTCACCAGTTTTGCTGCATTATTTTTGCCTCTGTCTTTAAAAAGAGAGAACACTTTATCCCTGTGGATGTTTTTATCTACCCAAGCAATGGCAATAAACAAAAGAGCCTCCCTAACCCCTCTAAATAACAGCATCTGTTGTGACACTTGGTGACCCAGTTAAGAAAATAATCACAACACCAGAAGTATGGTTGTTACTGAGGGACCTCACACTGTAAAAATGGTATTCTTTTCATGTTTGATTGCCATTTCCCATACTAGTGAGGTAGTGTCACAAACACACGAAGAAAGGCCACATCCACTCACATCCATTCTCTGGCTATCATGTTGTGTAATGCAGTGAAACCACAGCTCCTTATTCACAACACCAGAAGTATGGTTGTTACTGAGGGACCTCACATTGTAAAAATGGTATTCTCTTCATGTTTGATTGCCATTTCCCATATTAGTGAGGTAGTGTCACAAACAGACGAAGAAAGGCCACATCCACTCACATCCATTCTCTAGCTATCATGTTGTGTAATGCAGTGAAACCAAAGCTCCTTATCCACAGCCAGGCCCCAAGCACCTTTCCATAGTTTAATCCAGACACTTCAGATGCCTGGTTCAGTCCACATCAACCTCAGTATTTCACATCATTCCAATTCACTCTATCCTGTGCATGCCTTTCACCCTCCTGCTTGTTCAGGCCCCAATCACTCAAAATCTTTTTCATTCCATTCTTCCATCTTCAATTTGTTTCCTCCATTCTCCTTGTTCCCTCCACATCTGACACACATATATCCTCTTTGTCAACCTTTCCTTACTCATTCTCTCCATATGTCCAAACCATTTCAGTACACCCTCTTCTATTCTCTCATTCACACTCTTCTTACTACTTCACACCTCTCTTACCCTTTCATTACGTACTTGATCAAACCACCTCACACAACATATTGTCCTCAAACATTTCATTTTCAACACATCCATACTCCTCCACACAGCTTTATCTATAGCCCATACGTCCCATCAATATATCATTGTTGGGAACTACTATTGCTTCAAACATATCCAGTTTTGCACTTCTAGATACTGTTCTCTCTTTCCACACATTCTTCAGTGCTCCCAGAACTTTCGCCCCCTCTCCCATCCTGTGAATCATTTCCACTTCCATGGTTCCATTTGCTGCCGTGTCTTATCTATCTATCTATATCTCTGATACCCATTCCCTCTGGGAACTCCCATAAAGGGGTGGCCAAAACTTTCGCTCAGCTCTCCATCCACTCTTATACATGCATTTGCTCCTCTCTAGAAAGCTTTCACACCATCCAACAGTTGTTCCCCTATACCATATATCCTTAACACATCCCACAAAGCATTCCACTCGACTTTGTCATACGCTTTCTCCAGATCCATAAAAGCTGCACAGAGCTTTTTACCTTTTGCTAAATAATTTTCCTCATTCATCTTTACTATAAAAATCTGATCCACTCATCCCCTACCTTTCCTAGAACCCCCTTGCTCTTCACTTATTCTGCATTCAGTCACTTCCATCACTCAGTCAATTAAGATTTTGCATACACTTTTCCCGGTATACTTAACAGATTTATTCCCATGTAACCGCTACGTACATCCTTAGAACTTTTCCCTTTAAATAAAGTATCGATAATAGCTTTCACCCAATCCTCAGGCACAACCTTCTGTTTCCATGGTAAATTACATATAAAATGCATTCACTCTATCACACTTTCTCCTCCATACTTCAGCATTTCAGCCATAATCCCATCCACTTCAGGTGCCTTTCCATCTTCAGCCTCATTATTGACATGTCCACTCCCAGATATCTAAAAACTTCACTTCCTCCAATTTTTCTTGCTTGAAACTCACACCCCAACTAAACTATCCCTCAACCCTACTGAACCTAATAACCTTGCTTTTATTCACATTTACTCTCAATTTTCTACTTTCATACACTTTTCCAAACTCAGTCTCCAACTTCTACAGTTTCTCACTCGAATCTACCATCAGTGCCCTTTCATCAGCAAACAACAACTGACTCACTTTCCAAGCCCTCTCAACCCCCACAGAATGCATACTCAACCCTCTCTCCAAGACTTTCGCATTTACCTCCCTCACCACCCGAACTACAAACAAATTGAACAACCACGGTGACATCACACACCCCTACCACAGACCAACTTTCACTTGCAGCCATTCACTCTCCTCTCTTCCTTTTCGTACACAAGCCTTACACCCTTGATAAAAACTTCTCGCTGCTCCTAAAAGCTTTCCTTCCACAACAGATATTCTTAAGACCTTTCACAAAGCATCTCTATCAAATGCCTTCTCCAGATCCATAAATGCCATATCCAAATCTATCTGCTTTTCTAAATATTTCTCATACATATTCTTTAAAGCAAACATCTAATTCACACATCCTCTGCCACTTCTGAAACCACACTGCTCCTCTCAATCTGATGCTCTGTACATGCCTTCATCCTCTCAAACAATACCCTTCCATACAACTTAACAGGTACACTCAACAAACTTATACCTACGTAATTTGAACATTCACCTTTATCCCTCTTATCTTTATACAATGTCACTATACATGAATTCTGCCAATCCTCATGCACCTCATCATGATTCATACATATACTGTAAATCCTTACCAACCAATCAACAACACAGTCATCCCCTTTCTTAATAAATTCAACAACAATACCATCACTCCAGCTGCCTTGCTGCATTTCATCTTCCACAAGGCTTTCACCAACTCTTCTCTCTTCACCAAACCACTCGCCATGACTCTCTTAGTTTGCATAGCCTCCCGACCAAAACACCCTATACCTGGCACACTGTCATCAAACATGTTTAATAACCCTTCAAAATACTCACTCCATTTCTTCCTCACTTCATCAGTACCTATTACCATTTCCCCTTTTGCTCCCTTCACCGATGCCCCCATTTATTCTCATGTCTTTTGCACATTTTTTACCTCCTTTCAAAACATCTCCTTATTCTCCTAAAGTTTAATGATACTTGCTCACTCCAATTTTTATTTGCCCTATTTTTCAACCCCTGCACCTTCCTCTTATGCATCTTCCAACCATTTGCACTCCTTCCCTGTAAATACTGCCCATACACCTCTCTTTTCTCTTTCATAAGCAACTATACTCCTTCATCTCACCACTCACTACCCTAAAAGGTATCCTCAAGTTACATTTAAAAGGTGTGAGAGAATTCTTTATCCATTAACACAAGGTGTGAGAGTATTCTTTATCCATTAACATAACTGTTATACATGTCTATCATTACTAATTTCATTCCCCATTATTTTGATGTGAATCAGTACATACAACCTTTTAAATCAATAACAAACATCCTCAATCTATGCCCAGTGTATAATCATGAAACACGGACTTTATACTTAAATAAGCAGTTCTTACTTTCTCATTCTGCACACTCAGTTCACTCATAATATGAGACCAACATCAGTCCCACCAACTCCATGGACAAAATATGTCTATTATATCTAATATGAACCTGAATATATAAACCTGAATCATTCCCTCTAACATCATCTGCAATATCCTTACTACAAATGAATTCTCTCACTGCATCTATCCATCTGAAGTTGCAGTGTTGCTACTGAAAATAACAGGATCATCTCCTAAACTGTTGATGTGACGATCACACTAGTTTGTGCCATGCCAAACATACATTGCCAAATAATACACAGTGTATTATTCAACATGGCAATAAAAAGATGGAATCTGTGTGGTGATGATGCAATTTAAAAACCTTTTGAATTGTTTTCCCCTGATGAGGCAGACTGTCTCAGTGAACCATGTTGTGCTGCATGTATGGAAACTTACATGTCAATCAAAATTATCTGAACTCCTACTGAATTGCAATTTCACCTTCATTTCTATCCTCCAAATTTCAACTACACTAAGCAAGTTACTAATCTTTGTTTTCTTATCTTTTATCAATCCTAACCTATGTAAACTTGGGTTTCATAGTCATAAATCAGAATAAAACTTCTTGCACAATAACACTCAAAGTTTTCCTATTCACCAGAGCTTTCAGTGCACCTTCAATTTTTCTCCCTTGTAACACAACTGTATCTACAGCTTCTGCTTTCCCAATGGTATCCTTAGTGAACTTTACTCTAAAGCACCTAAACTCATCCAGAGCTTTTAGTTCTCCAACACAGAAAACTAATATCATACTGTGATCATCTATCGCTATCTAAGACTAGTGTCTTACTTTTATATGCATTCCATTTCAACATTCTCCTTCTACATGCATTAATGAAACTACCCATTCAAAGCTCTTTTTCTGATTCAGTAACAATACAGCACCATCTCCATACATTAACTGTGGCAACTTTCATTCCATTCCTACATGAATATGCATTACACCACAAACAGACCATCTCACTCGCATCTCATACAATGCACCATCCTTATGAAGACATTAAATAACCATAGTGATACCACACAACCTTAATGCACTCCCAAATTTATGAAAAAACATTAAATAACCATAGTGATACCACAAAACCTTAATGGATTCCCAGATTGATTGCAAACTGTTCCTTCACTACCACGTGCTCTCACAAATGAACTATTTTCATTATTAAAACTATCAACATCATTTAGAAGTCTTCCTTGTACAGTACACCATATTTTGTCAAAATTTCCCTGAAAGCTCTTCTACTTACACTATAATATGACTTTTCTAAAGCCATAAATGCTGCATGCACTTTTTTTCTCTAGTCCAGATCATTTTCTCATACCTGTCTAAGTGAAAAAAAGTCTAGTCATCCATTTCTAAAACCAACTGTTCTTCAATAACAAGAGATTCACAAGTTCTTTTAACATGACCAATCACTATCTTACCACATACTTTGCCAACTATGATAAACATTTTCCTATGCAGTTCCTACAATCTCTTTTACTCCTCTTTCCTTTATAAAGTCGTGAAGCACATGACTGTTCTTCCATGCTTCCATATAAATTTTTTAGATCCATTCCATAGCAATTTCTCCTCCACTCTTTACCATTTCACTCCACCTATACCCCTTGCTTTTCCATTATTCAAGTACTTTATTGCTCTTCTCACATCCTCCTTTGTAATGTATTCCTATTCTGAATCTTTATTCCTCTCTCTCTTTAACCTTAGTCCTGTGATATCAAAAGATGTCTCACCATCACCTTCAATCAGCTCTTTAATCTCTCTACCTTTTACAAACTCTTAACCTTTTTCACTTGCATTCTTTTCTACTATCAAGTCCTCCTTATATCACTACTTTCTTATAGATACGCCTTCCCTTTCCAAACTCTCCTTTTTTTCTTCAAAAACTTTCTTACATATACATTTCACTATATCGTTTCTCACCTCCAATTCATATACAGTGGTACACACCCCCACAACAGCCTCTAAAAATTGGTTTTCAAATTTTCCCCAAAGCATCTTAAGCTTACCATATACTGTTTCAGATCATCTCAGTGTTTCATTTATCTTTTTTAGAAAGCTAAGTTTCACATTCTCCCTCAGCTTTTCTACTTCTATTAAATTTTTTTCCTTCATGCTGCAAGTCTAACAAAACTAAGCTCAATATTCAGGAATAAAATGATGAGAAATAGGTAGTATGTTTGAGGAAAGAAACCTGGATGTTCTGGCTCTGAGTGAAACGAAGCTCAAGGGAAAAGGG
>JAYMFT010065360.1:0-14764 GCA_038088735.1 Panulirus argus | reverse complement strand
ACACACACACACACACACACACACACACACACATACACACACACACACACACACACACACATACACACACACACACATACACACACACACACCATACATACATATATACATACATACATAGGTTAAGAGAAGGGGCAACACGAGTGTAAAACTCTCTCCCTGTAACACACACATAGCGATCCAAAACACCTCCACAAGCGCACGATAAACATGCAAATCAAAACAGTACAGGTACACGTATACATATTCACACACAAATACGTTCTCAGTCCAGGTGGAACTTGTCAAACACCCAGACGGGAGCGACGCGAGCCAATCACACGGCAACAGGCTGTGACGTAATACCTAGTTTACATCAATGACGTTGCGACTGACACACACTAATTTGTGGCAGAGCGGTCGGGCGACACACGCCTGACTAGGGCGTGGTGGTCCACACACACACGATAAAGCTAGGTGGGAGTGGTTGGCACACGCTGAGCTAGGACGAAGTGGTCGACACCCACTCGGCTAGGAGGTAGTGGTCGGTCGACCTACGCTAAGCTAGGACGAAGTGGTCGACACCCACTTGGCTAGGAGGTAGTGGTCGGTCGACCTACGCTAAGCTAGGACGAAGTAGTCGACACCCACTCGGCTAGGAAGTAGTGGTCGGTCGACCTACGCTGAGCTAGGACGAAGTGGTCGACACCCAACTCGGCTAGGAAGTAGTGGTCGGTCGACCTACGCTAAGCTAGGACGAAGTGGTCGACACCCACTTGGCTAGGAGGTAGTGGTCGATCGACCTACAGAAAGCTAACAACGCAGTGGTCGACACATGTTAGGCGAGGACGTCATAGCAGACACACCTTGCAGTCAACACACACACACACACTCCTCTGTGGCGCCACGTAATTTGAAGGCATTTGGGTCCTTCACTCGGCAGGAGATTAATCTTCTTACCGACCTTACGCCCATCTGTCTGTCGTGGATAATGCGACACGGGTGTCTACGAGCATAAAAGGGGCATCTGTTTGGACGACGTGAAAAGCATTGAGACTCGTAGACTCGCTCATACAAAACACCTGACTGATTGACGGGGTTCAGGTGTTGAGGCGAAGGATGGAGGGTGTTGGAGGCAGGGTGTTTTATAATACTCCCGTCCCATCTCCTCGTCTACTCTCTGTTCTCTCCTTTTTATCTTTCCTTTGATTTCTTTCCCCAGAAAAACTTTGTTTTGTAGCCACACGTGTAAACCACAATCCCAGCCAATTTCATGAGTGTACCAAAAAGTGTAAACTACTTGCCCAACAAACTTCACAGTACATCCAGGGATACAAACTGAACTTCACAATATCAAATGATTTCCTTTTAAGTTATGGTTTTAAATGATAAAAAAAACTATATTGTCTATATATACATAGACAAAGCATTTCAGTGACAGCATTGGGTAAGGGTACATGGCAAGACATGTAAACTAGTACCTTCCCAAACAACTTTACAGCACAAGAACTCGAATATACTTTGCGGGCTAAGTGGATATTCAAATCCTTTTCATCGTATCAAAAACACCCTCGTCTGACACGAGTCCAAACAAAATATTACACGCATCCATATCTGGGGAGTCCTGACACATAAGATCTGACGCAAATTGACACTCTTGTCCAACATTATGACCTACCCTTTCAGCACGGGCCACATACATAGGGAGAGTGTGTGAGGTCTTAGAAATATCTTTTAACACGTGAAGATGTTAAAAGATTTCTCGGCTGGTGGATGTAACTTGATGGTGACAGCCTTGATGACCCTGGCAATTGATAGGTCCAGAGCCCCAGAAAGTCGAACATTAAACCTACCATTACAGTGTGAATCACTGTCTACCAAAATGGCCAACACCTTACGCATGTACCTTACGCTGGCTCCGTGGGTCGTCTACCCCTCCACATAGCTCAGCCGAAGGCCAAGTTACCGTGCTGCTCTTCTGCTCAGTCAAGCTGTTTGAGACCGCGGCCCTATAGAACTACGTAATCACCACATCCTGATTGATTTGGTACACTTTGCACGTACTTACCCCAAGGCATTATCAAATTTCTCCGCTGTGACGTCCATGGTCTCCAGGCAATGTATCAAAATAATATTGGCCTCAGATGTTTAGGGCGTTATTTATTACCGAGCTTGTCGTATCTTTTGATTTTGGTGGTGATATTTTACAATCTTCCATGCCAGTCGTGCATGCTGGGAATTCTCTGAGGATCTTCCGAGTGTATAATATGATACACCTCTCCTCCCGTCTCCGTTCCAGAGAGCACAGCCTCATTGTCATCAGCCGTTTCCTGTAGCCTAGGTCCTCGGCAGCGTCATTGTCGGCCATGAGAGAGATATGTGCAAGCTTTCTAACTTCGCTGCTTCGCTCGTCCTGAGAGGTCATGTATGTTAGTTACAACCCACAGCAGTAAACTGCTTTGGGGGAAGTATCATTGTCTTGAAGAGCACCATCATCACTGGTTTAATCTCAACTCCTCCTGAAGGTCCGTAAAAATCCAGCCTGACGTCTTTTTGGGAATAGGTAACCGTTGCTCTATTGTGTTGGCTGAAGGCAAGGTCATCATCACACACTCTTGCTCTGAGGGTTTTTCACAGGCTTCACTCGAAAAATGACGGTGTCACTTCTTGTCCAGTATTCTGCAGTAAATTTTGCCTCTTCACTCACCCCATAACGGAGCTGTGTTGCACATTTTCGCCATCATAAGAGCAATCTAATTCTAGTGGCCCAGCGGAAGACCTGCATGATGTTTAGTTTGTAACTTCTTAGTGCCTTCCGTTGGTGAGATTTTCATAACTACTCTCTGCTAAGGACGACAAGACTGCTTCTCGTCTATGCCCATGTCAGACATGAGACGAGAAGCGGAAGTGGGCGTATAGGCTTATTGGGGTATCGAGCTTTTTAAAAACTGGAGGCATTTACAAGAAGCATTTGACGGTCCTTATCGAGTATTTTCTCACACTCGTAATACGTCAGACTTCAGACAGAACATCAAAATATCTCTAAAACTCGTACTTTTGGACCTGACGCTTGGAGCCTTGCTGATAATTTCACAAACTGACGCTTTGGCTAGAACATTTTTATTTTCTTTTTGCATTAAACACAAAATTATTATTGCTTTTTACTTTGGAGTTCTTCGTTATCCAGAACCATTCCTATGGGTATATGTCCCCCTTGATATGCTGAACATTGCAGTCATGCTGGATAGCTTTTGGCTATACTTTGTCAACGCTCACACGCTGTTTCTAGCGAGTGATCAGTGCCCTTAAAATTTTGTTTTGGGCAATATTTGGTTCATATTACTTGTGCCATTGTTAAAAGTATTGCTTACACTATTTCTACATTTTCTTTTATTTAATTTTTCCTCTCTGTTACGGACAAAATAGAATTGTTGCAATAAAATATATCTCAGAATACACGCAACACCACTATATCAAGTCATAATAGACGATGCTTTTAAATAGACTCCTCTGGATTCCTTATGAAATCTGCCATGTTTAGTAACGTACGCGAAGGAAGTCAGTCGCAATTTTTTTTTTCTAATACAAGTTTTACTGAACGATGATTGCAAGACAATCTTGCATTTTGGTACGGGAACAAGTAATTCATCCTTATAAATGACTAATGCGTTGGTTTAGACACTGTATTCACTGGTTGGTATATCCTAGTGGGTGTTTTCCTCGTGATCAACGACGTGTTCAGGTTCCTTTGTGAGGGAATTTAAAGCAGGAGAATTTCTACAGTCATGCAGAGCAGCCTCGCGCGATCACGCTGTTGTGCTTGGCTGGCTGTGTCTGCAACAGATGCAGCTGGTAACGCAGACGTCTGAGGGGCAATCACACACAATACCACCGAGCGACTCTGGTGCAGCTGCCTCCCGTTACCAGTCAGTATTCTGGGCCTCCGTGACTCTTCCTCTCCCGTCTAGCAGCTAATAATATCGTGTTGGTGGTGGAATGTGTGGATATGACCCCACATCACACGTAGACCTTAACTAACCGTAGCGCAAAACCGTATTTTGTTGGCGGGAGTTTTTTCTTGCGAGGCTAATTCCCTCTGTCAGTCTTACCACATCTGTGTTCATTCAGGAATCCACCCGTGGGGGGTCTGCACACAGGCAGCAGACGAAATAAGTGAATAACATCTTACTGATTTACCGGGGTTTCCCTTGGGATGGGGTATGTCTGCCTCCTTCATCATAATCCTGAAGGCGCTCTTCATCCCGTGCCCAAGGAAGGCAGGTCATAGCACGCGAGGCCAAATTCTGTCGATGCAGAAGACCTGCACTAAACCCTGACTGAAGCTGTCGAATGTGCTCTTGATGGAGATGAACCGTTTGAGCTTTATTATCCTTTCCTACCGTTCGTGAAGGAGATCTCTTCAGTTTTGATTGATGACCGGTGATGCGGGAGCGGGACAAGGACGTCCGTGTCTGGCCTATAACCTCCTGTGACATCTGCACCCTCCTCTACTGCTGTTCGGGTGTGTTGGTTGGTGCCTCGTGTTGATGGGGGTCGATGGGTGACAGTTTGACACAGACATACTTATGATGTCCAAAGACTTCCTCTCGTTTCCCATTTCTGACGAAGGTGTGTTGCTTTCTCCCCGACTTTCAGTGAAGCAATCTGTGCAGTACCTAGCTAGATTGTTCTTGTTCTCAGCCACACGCTTCCCTTAATCTCCCTAAACTGCGCGCCTCTGTTATCTGTGACTTGATTAAGTCCTGTGGGTACCTGCCAATTGCAACATTCACCTGGGAATCAGCTACACTACTGGTGGCTTTAGATGAGCTTTGGATACGAGACCGCATGCCCCTCAGGCCATAGCCTGGTATGTGACCTGTGGAAGTGTGGATGGAGAAGCCAAGACCAGAATCAGTGCATCGCCACCGAAGATAATGACATCCAAGTTCACTTTTAACTGGCTCATGTCTTTACCCTGGAACTGTTTCTTCAAGTCTGTACGTCAAGACTAATTTGGTTAAATATTGCCGTGGCGCCATCGCCAGTGAACAGAATTAGTGGGACGGAGGGACTTTTAAATGTCAAAGACAGTGTGCGTTATGACCTTTCTCGACGGATGTGACGGGCAAGAGGTGGGAGACCATAGTTTTCCCCATTCGCTGTGATGTACTCTGACTTCATCTTCCCTTTCTGTGTAAATCAGTCATGGTCTTGGAACTCTGCATCAGGGTATCGGACGGAACAAACTCTGTTTGAGGCCAGACACTGTGAAAGAAAAAGTATGAATCGTGACTCCTCTGTTTTCCGGTACACAGCTAGGGCTTTCTTGTGCTGAGCCTGGAGTCAGTGGCCCCTCCCAGCCTCCCACCCCTCCCGTGGCAATGTTCTCCAGTTCTCCTGGAGCCTCGGGGAGATCACAGGGACCAGTTATAAGGCCAATGAACAAGACCCTCACTCCCATAACATCACCCTTCCATCTACTGTGGAGAGACTGGAGACCTCTTCGAGTCGAAGGTCTGCCGTGGCCGTCTACAGATCTCCTGATCCCTCCTAATGTTTCTGAAGGCAGCAATCAGTATAGGCACCAGTTACCTAGCGTGCCAGGAACCACCAGACGTGGGCCTGATCACCTCACTGTTGGACCGACGATCACCTCCCGTTCCCTTCCCAGATCCCCTGTTGTCTGTGGTTCTCACCGTCCCACACTGTCAGCTTCACGTGTTACTCACGGCCGAGCGGGATGGTCGCGTGCAAGAGATGTATGTATACAACAGTCTCGTCTGAGATGCAGCTTTGCTCTTCCTTTGAGAAGACCCCAACGTCAAAGTAGGAGGCCGTACTTAAAACTCCAGACGCCACAAGCCAGAGAAAAGCACATTACACATAGAAATATACGAGAGGGACGATGTTACGTGGCACGTTAAATGACGGTCATATTCCCAGCAAAGATCTGACGGATAAGAGCACCGTCTATGTCACAGGAATTTGCTCCATACGACACGCCATGCTGTATAGCAGACGCCACAGCCATACCGTTCAGCCCATGTTTAGAATATCGCACGTTATCTACAGAGCTGTCAAACGTATACTAAGGGTGTGAGGGTGTGGCTGGGAGAGTTCGGGAGTGTGTCTGCGAGAGCGGGTGTGTGTTTGTGGGAGCGTGTCTGGAAGTGTGTGTGTGTGTGTGTGGGAGTGTTTCTACGTAGGTGTGGAAGTGTGTCTGGAAGACTGTGAGTGTGTGTGTGTGTGTCTTGGAGGGAATGTGTCTGAGGAGTGTGTGGGAGAGTGTGTGTGGGTGTTGGAGGGCCAGCGCATGCCGCACCGTTTATCGGCCTTTGCCATTGTTCTGCTACCAACTGCCTCCTCCTCTAATTGCCCGCCATTGACAACAGTGTAAGTACTATTTGAAAAACAATATAATGAAGCTAATGAGACATGTGTTGACTATGTCGCCCTCAGCCGCATGTGTGAAGCGTCGGTGAGGCTGGTGAGGCAGGGATGAGGACTGGTGGGGTTGGTTGGGCTGTAGTGAAGACCAGAGCGTGGGAGGGGGAGACACGTATACGACTGGTGGGGGTAGGCTGTAGTGAAGATACGAGTGTGGGAGCGGGGAGATAAGTAAAACTGGTGGGGGTAGGTTGTAAGTGAAGATACGAGTGTGGGAGCGGGGAGATAAGTAGAACTGGTGGGGGGAGTGCTGTAATGAAGAAGGAAGTGTGGGGACGGGGGTAAGGGAGGGTGGGGAAAGAACAGAGGACTGGTTGGAAGAGGGGGCGAGGCAATGACAAGTGTTTACGTGATGGACTGAAACAGTTCTAATAATGTCTTGGCTGAATCCTTTCCCTACGAGACGACAGTTCGGATCTAATTAAACGTACCAGGTCTTTCAGGTCTGTCGCCCTTCCTGTCGAAGACGGAAAGAGGTGTTGTTTCAGTACGTGTGTGTAATCACCTCTTTGTATAGTACGAGAAGGGAGTTTTCTAACTTCTATATGTTGTACGTACTCAGTTTCCTCACTTAGCTTCTTGCATTCTCCCACTACCCTGATACCTGAAAGGCACACCATTGCAGTATTTCTAACAAGTTTCTTGCCTAAATTCTTGTTATGGCTTCTGGTTCCTCTACCTGTGTAAGCTTCGAAGAACTATTCACTGTTTAAGTCATCAGTGTGGCTTAAGAACTTAAAGGTTGTGATCAGGTCACCCCTTACTCATCTCTCAATCAATCGTGGACAAATTAAAAGCCTTTAAACATTTTCCTTGCACTGCTGCCACTAAACGACTGGCCTGGCTAGCTCAACTTTTGCTAATTTTACTTTTATTACCCTTACGAGTTATTTGTGTTTTTCGTACACTATGTATGAGGCTCTAATTACATCTGGCATTAGTCTGCAACATTTGCATGGAAAACGTCCTAAATTGAGTGTGGCAGAACTCTGAGAAGGAGTAATAATACATCTGGCAGCGTTTGACTGAGCAAGTCTATACCTCATGCATAGAGAACAGAATAACAAAAAAAAAATAAAGCCAGATGCTTCTGGTATTATTGTACAGGGGTACCTAGTGGCAGCACTAGGGTCCCGATTCCTCTATCAAGGAATAAAGTATTGAAATTAACTAAATAAATAAATATCATAGTAGAGTCAAGAGAGATATAGTCATAGCGTACCAGAACAATCATATTTTACAGGACATGTTTAAATAAATGGCAATCTGATGTATGAAATGTCCCTTGCTGACGAAGAAGACCCCTCATCTGGGAAAACCCTAAGTCGCCGACTGAACGGCTGGAGTTGAGAACTGCCCTCGACCCACCGAAGGGCGTACATATGGTGGGCTTACAAAAACAATATGAAGGGGAGGAGGGAGTAAAGATGGTAAGGGGTGAAGAAGGGATGAATAACAGGGGTGGGGATGGACAGATGACGGAGCAGTGGGAGGGAGGAACGAGGAAGACCTGAAACCAGTCCTGGCGCAGGAGCGGCAGGGCTTGGCCGACACAGGGCTGATGAGGAAGGGTTAAGGGTCAAAAGAAGGGGGCACTGGGAGCAACGAGTCCTCGATGGACCTGCAGATGGGGGAAAGGGCAGGAGGTGAAGGCTACGGCAAAGTGGAAAGGACAGAACACAGAAGCCACGGGAGGAAGGTTATGTTTACAATCGTGACGTGGGGAGGAGGAGGAGGAGGAGGAGGCTGCTGCCCCGAACAGACTGACAAGGATAACCCTAACAGGTTCAGGAGGGTGGACGGTGGACGGGAGAACAGCGAGGGGTGGAGGAGGTGGACACAGAGCAGGCAAAGACGGGTGGAGAGAGAGAGGGGGAGATGATACAGCGGTGGTGTTGGAGAAGCATCCGGTCAACGGAGAGGTTGAGGAAAGCAACGGGGCGAGAAATGAAGGTGGACTGGAATGATCTAAGAGCAGGGGGGGAGGGGGGGGGGGTAGGCAGTGCTGGGGGCGGCGGGGGACGACCCCGTCGTGAACATGGGCGGCGGGTTCCGTCCGGTCCGATCACACGGGCGACACCCTCACTCCAACGATCAACTCTCACACCCAACATAAAAGACCGTCCTGTGCATCAGCCCTTTGACCTCTTCGCGATGACGCCACGACCTCTAGGGGGGGGCGGGGGGGGGTTTCAGGGCGTAGAACCTCAAGGGTCAGGTCAAAGGCCACGCCCTCATGCTCAAGGGCCGCACTCAAGCGCTTCAACTTATTGAATCATCTTCATTGCAGCAGAATGTTTCGAAAGACTAATACCTCAGATACCACAACAACAAATTTAGTCCGGCACTTAAAATTCTAAAATTCACTTCGTGAATAATGCGAAATTTTTTAAGAGTGGAAATTGAGTACTGTCCTCAGATAACAAGAGAGACAGGAAATGGTGAGCGTCACCATGGGGCCGTTATCATGAAAGGCCCCTTGTGTTATGAGCTACCCACATAGCAACTCACATTGTTACTGACAACTGTGTTGCTATTTTGAGCGTCGGCTAGCAACGTACACATCCACGAACTACCTACCGGCCGTTTGTATGTAAGTGGCTATGGCAAACTTTGCGGTCAGCAAACATTAACAGGTTTGTGGATCAGACGCGGACTACTAGTAAGTGTGTGGTAGAAACAGACCACTAGCGCCTGTGTTGGACACAGACCAGTATTGTGTCTGGTGGAGGCAGAACTCTAGGTGTGTGTGGTGGAGGCAAACCACTGGTGTGTGTGGTGGAGAGACACCACTAGTGTGTGTGGTGGAGAGAGACCACTAGTGTGTCTGGTGGAGGCAGACAACTAGTGTGTGAGGTGGAGGCAGACCATTAGTGTGTGTGATGGAGAGACACCACTAGTGTGTGTGGTGGAGAGAGAACACTAGTGTGTCTGGTGGAGGCAGACCACTAGTGTGTGTGGTGGAGACAGACCAAACTTGGGTGTCCTAGTACCGTGTGCACAATGACCAGTGTTTCCACGATCAACAAACTGACCTCATCACTGGCCTTGTTCTCTGGTAACATGATACAAACACTAGGGGCACCTCGGCACATGTCCGGGGTCAAAGGTTATGGCCTTCACCACCTCGATGACCACGTCCGTGAGCCACTCCCTCACCCTAACCAACACTGCAGTCAAAATGTAATTTCTTGACGTACCACTCACGATCCTGATCACTATAATCTAATAATAATCCCCTCATATAACTCTCATCCTATTCGTCACTATAGTCTTAATGGAATCCCTTCATTTACTTTTCACCCTAACTATCACTACAGTCAAAATGTAATCCCCAGACTTATCACTAACTCTCCTCTTCACCACCGTCAAAATATAATACCCATTGTTACTCTTCACTCCACACCCATTTCCACCGCTTGACTCCATTTCCCCAACAATTTCAATTCCAGATTAACAGTCATTTGTACAGTGTGTCTATCAACCCATCATGATAAAAGAAACTCATCTGCTCATCTGTGTTCGACTGATTTGAGGTCAGTGCATACTGGTGTACTCGTAGAGACTGCTAGAGGTGTACGTATATGTTACCAGGTACCGTTGTCTTCGTACGTCATCCACCTCAACAGCTCGGGCCGGGTCCAAAGCCATCTAGCTGGGTCGCTGGTCGACCAAGCTGTTGGAAGACGTGGCCCGTTGGCCCACATAACCACCACAGACAGCCTGGCTGGTTTGGTAAACTTTGTAGACACTTATTCAGGGCCTTCTAAAAAATTATTTCCACTCTGAATCCCACTGTTTTTGATGGTATCACGTGAAGTGTTGAAGAGTCTGGGGGCCCTGGATTTTCAATGTGTTTTCTCTTTTTGTGCTTAATTAACTTTTGATCTCATGGACAATAGTCTATAGAGTTTTCCGTGCCTATCATACATTAATAAGAGAGTCTTTTTGAGTTTAAGAGGGGGACCATCCCTCCTAGGATTCCCCAAGTGTAAATGAAGAAATGCCTCTCTCGTCTATGCCACAGTACAACCCTAGTAGTTTCAGTCGTTACCAGTAGTTCAGTTCCTTTATTTGCATCAATAAAAGGAGTGAGAGACCACTGAACACTTCATAATTCTGTAATTTTTGGCCTGCCTTGTCGGGTGATGTTAGCACGTTGCAGAATTCTATTGGTGAGAGTAATAGCGCCTTGAAGAGATTCATCAGTTTTTTTTTTCTCTCTCTCTCTCTTTTGTTTTGCGCGTCCTCAACATCCCCCCTACCATCGACGTAAAAAAAAGCAACTTTTGTTTTGTTTTGTTTCCTGGAGGTGAGGTCGTAGGTCATTATTACTCCCAGGGCTCTCGCAGTTTTCAATCGTGATATTACACAGATGTACAGTTAATCCCGGATACTTAACCTTTGCTACTTCTACACAGGTTATAGAACTGGACTTTCTGAGGCCAACCTGTCTCTCGACATTACCGCTACCGAGGTCGTGGAACTCGAGTTGATGAAGCCAAACTGCTTCTACATTATCCTCAAACCCAAATGACTTACACATACATGGATTCTGGAGGTTCAATAACCTCTCCACTTCGGTGTAAAGTCGAAGAGCCTTGTTAGCTCCTCTGATCAATGAAGCTGTTTGAGACCGAGGCCCGTAGGTTTACGTACCATTCACATCCTGGCTGTTCAGGTACACTGTACAGTTTCTGAAGTTCTTCACTGGACTCTCTATAACATTTGTGGTACAGTGTAGGGCCGTAGATACTCACACTGTTTCCAATTACTGTATTCTTAACACCTTCTGATTTTCCTGACGAAATCTCACGAAACCTTCTATGTCTGCAGTGCCAATAAGGAATGATCTCTGAACGTAGACTATGAACTATTCTTTCCATGTGTGACTTACAAAATACCCCTTTCATCTGTACTCCAAATGAATAGCCTGACGTCAATAATTTCAGTCGTAGTCAACAGTAATGATCTTTTACAAAGTTCTTGCTCGGCTAAGAACGACATTTACACATCTTGGAACCCAGGAATCTCACGTGCCTTGAAGGGTGATGTAAACACACAACAGTGTCCTGGTCTGGAGGGTACAGATGCTCTCAAGAGCGTTTTATCATCGGATCGCCTGCTCGTTTTGAAGGATCACAACCTCCAGCCTAACATCTTTTGAAGAGGCAACGATTGCTTCGTTATGCTTACTGAAGGCGAGGTCATCTAATATGAATCATTCTTTGATGATTCATTTTTTCCTTTCGATATATTATGATACCTGATTCTTTAGGGCACTCTGCACTAGTTTTAACTTCTTCGTTTCTCCAGTAAACGAATAATAAAAAACAAAACTAAAGCTTTGATAAGCAGCATTTCATTTCCAGTAGCCTACAAGACTACTTCACTCTACGTCTGTCTGTTGTCTCTCAGTCTCGTCTACAGATGTTATCTCCATCCTTATCATAGCAACATCCACGACAGATGATGCATTATGTAGCGGGCGGGGGGGCAGGTGGTTCCTGTCGACAGGAGGACGTACGGGGTGACCACATCCGCCGCCATCCTCACTCCCAGCGGCCACTCCTCCTCTTCCCTCCCTATATCCCTTCCTGCCGTCCCTTGACCCTTGCCCATGCCATCCAACTATTGCTCTGATCATGTATGTCAAAAAAGAAATAACCTTAAAATTCAAAATTACGTCTTGTCTCTTTCCTCAACCCACGACTCCTACCCTAAGTTCCTCGTCCCTATTCTAAAACAAAGGAATGAATTGCCACCAGATCTTGTCGGTGTGAGGACTATCAATACCTTTAAGTCAGAGCGAGACACATACTTCCATGATATCAATCATCAGCGGATAAACCAGTGCAAGAAGTACAAACACATGCTTGAAGAACTTATTAACATAAAATTCTAACTTCTTTTCTGCTGTCTCCTTTTTAGATTTTGAGCGTCCTCCCCTGAGATATCCAGATTAAGCAACATGAAAGGGTAATATTCCTATTTACCCTTCCCTATAAAATTTCAGTGGCAGTATACTTCTGTATTCTGTATGATCTTTTTCTCTTAGCTCTATTCCTGCTGGGTATTGTGTCGGAGAGAGTGGTGGGCAGGGAGGAAGCTTTCCTCTGGTTTGTTTTCCTCTTTCTATCTGCAGTATGAACCTAGTATGTTATTACTGTCCTCCAGCACATAACACCGTCAGGGACCATCGGGTCTCCTGTTATCTGTCCTTCCTATGTAACTCTCACTCCTCATCCTCACCCTTATCACTCACAGCTACCGCCCTCCCTCATAACTGACCCCCGATCCAAGACCGTCACTCCTCCTAAAGTCCCACACCTTAACCTAAGTTCCTCCCCCTTACTATCCAAGCTCCACTCACTAAGCTAATCTTAATCAAAGTACTTCACACTTGAAGAAGCCTTCGGGGATCTTCTACCAGCACAACTCGGGCTGAGTCGAAGCTGCTGGTCGGGGTCTTTGGTCGACCAGGGTGTTAGACGCCGCAGACCGCAGGCCCACATAGCCACTACAGCCTAG
This sequence comes from Panulirus argus, assembly GCA_038088735.1. Lineage (NCBI taxonomy): Eukaryota > Metazoa > Arthropoda > Malacostraca > Decapoda > Palinuridae > Panulirus > Panulirus argus. The sequence goes on along the minus strand of JAYMFT010065360.1, from coordinate 1,804 downwards.
CTGGTCTGGTCTGGTCTGGTATTGCAATACGCAAATGAAAAGTTTACATATGCAAACTACTATCAAAAAACTTATCAAAATATGAAAAAAACAATAAATAGTTTACTGTTGTCTTGAAGAGATGTGTTTTCGTATCACTGCCCTGACTGTGTGACCAAAACCAAACACAGTTTACTTGCGTTTTTACGATCACAAACCAACAGTTGACGTGCGCTGTATCAGAGACGCGCCAGGATTTATCAGCCCCACACAGAGTGCCAGACCAGCCAGGATGTGGTGATAAGGTAGGCCTACGGCGCTGCGGCCTCTCTCGTGTGCTTGACTGAGCGGAGGCGGCTTGGTCTCACACCAAGCCACGGGAGCGGGAGGCAGGAGACCACTAAAGCCATCGTGGGGCACAACACATGAGGCAAACCCAGTTCTACTTTACGTACGTGAGGGAAGAGGAGTTGACGTCCATGACGGGAATCTTGACGTTCGCTCATAAAGAGATTCAATGGATCCAACAGCATTTACCATCACTACCAAAGCACGATTAATACTTTATCGCATACAGGATTTCCTTTAGTTAAAGATTGGTCCCTGTGGCCCCTAGCTGCCTCTCTACCCCCTCCCCAACTGTCTCCTTCCCTCTCCTCAGCTGCCTCCCTTCTCCCTCTCCAGTTACCTCCCTCCTCCACCGACTTCAGAAGCCCTCACTAGATCCTCCGAAGCTGTCTCCCTCCGCCTACTCAGCTACCCCCCTCTCCCTAACCGCCTCTTTACGCCATTCCCTCTTCCAGCTGTCTCCCAACACACTGCCCTCTTCCTCCCTTCCTACCTACCTCCTCCCCACCTCACTCCCTTTCCCCTGACCCTCAACGGCTACGTCCCTTCCCACTACCAACTGCCTCAAAACTCCCCATCCTCCCCAGTTGTCTCCCTACCTCCTTCTCCAACCTCAGCTCCTTCTAACCCCTCATCTCCCCAGTTGCCAACTGGCACACCCCCCCCCCTACCTTCTCCCCAGTAGCTTCCTCACCGTCTCCCACAGCCATCTCCCTCCTGGCTCCCATCCTGAGGGAGGCAGACCCTCACAAGCGAGCAGCTAAGTAGAGGTAACATTACCCGGGTTGGGGAGGGGCCTCCGTAATGGAGCCTAGCTTACACAGTCCAGGTGTCCTTGTCGGCGGCATCATGTGTGGCACACTACACCCTCAGGAGGGCCGCCGTCAGGAGAGTTCACAGCAAACGACCGTGGAAGACATCTTGAAAATCAAGGGAGAAGCACTCTAACGTAGAGTTACTACATCTACATTCCCCTCCCTCCCCCTCCCCCCTTTAAGTTAGCTACGAAAGCCATGTATCCAATTGATCGAACTGCCACTAGGGGAGGATGAACAGATGGGTCTACTGTGGACCGAATGTCACGACCACGGCTCGAACCTATGCGCGCGCTCGAGTCCGGCTAGGCTCGTGAATGCGTCACGATAAAAAACGCTGACCGCTACACCACGGCGGCCCTTTTTAAATGGTTATCAGATCTGTGGTTTTCAGGTAATTACACACACACACACACACACACACACACACACACACACACACCATCCAAATTAGAAGTCCATTGTGATGATGTCTGGGGTCTCCTCTCTACCCCCGCTGTTCGGTCTGTTCAGCAAGAAGCCAGGATAAAAAAAAAAAAAAAAGCTGTCTTGCATCCCGCAGCCCGTCACACATCCCGCGTGGGTGGATCTACAGCCTGCCCACAGCTACAACCCACCCAAAGCTACGACCCACCCACAGCTACGACCCACCCACAGCTACA
>JAYMFT010065349.1:0-14764 GCA_038088735.1 Panulirus argus | reverse complement strand
AAAAAAATATATATATATATATATATATATATATATATATATATATATATATATATATACTAGCCTAAGCCAGGTAGCCATTCTATGGACCAACCCCGAGGGAAGGATGAAAAGCCGAGTCGCATATCGACCGACTGCCCAAACTAGGATTTCGAACCTATGCGCTAGACCCCGGGCGGCCAGTGGCTGCATCACAATCAGGAACCGACAGACCAAAGAGTGGTTCGAAGAGACACTGAAGTGTACTCTGGATCAATTTTTCCCAAATATACCATTGTGAGGTCAGCTTTCACGAAGTATAGATCGTAATTACAGATCTCAAGATGTCCTAAAGTGGCAGAAGGAGAGGACGGAGCGGGAGAGGCATAGAACGTCGCTATCCCATCGATCTCACGAGCTCGACTTTGAGTCCCGGACAGGGAAGCAGTCTGCTCACAGCGAGGTTAGCAGCTCATCCTCCCCTATGGGGCTGCTCGATAAATGGGTTAGCTACCTCGCGTAAGCATGGGTGTGTATGTACGTGTATACACGAGGTTAAGAGACGGGGCTACAAGAGTGTACATTGTAACCTTCTTCCATATTCAGTCCTCGTTACCAAGTCTGACGCTATAAACATACTCTTGTTACAACTCCCTGACAAGGATGAGGTGGTAGCTATTAAGTAGGTAGTGGTGAGGAGGGACCTGTGACGTGGGAACGGTGAGGTGGTACCCGTAATGGGGAACGGTGCATTGGTACCTGTTATGGGGAAATGGTAAGGTAGTATCTGTAATGGGGGAAAACCGGGAGGTGGTACTTGATCGTTCCTGTTAGAGGGAACGATGAGGTTGTACCTGCTATGGGGGATCGGTGAGGTGGCATCCGTTAAGGGGGGACGGTAAGGTAGAACCTGTTCCATGGGGACGGTGACATGATATGTTATTGGGAAACTGTATAGTGGTGCCTGTTAAAGGGGCGGGGATACGGTTATGGGGGAACGATGGCGTGGTACGTATTAACAGGGAACACCGCCAGAACATATGTAAACACACCAACTAGGGCACTATCAAATCACAATTACCCGTTTAAACAGTCGACCCAGCCACGGCTGGGGACACTAGTATACGTAGCTCACAAAGTTAAGGTTTATATACACCGTCATAGGTTATTAGCACATCTGGTTAACACATATGTAAAAGATTAGCACATCTGGTTAACACTTATGTAAAAGATCAGTCTGTTCTCGCAAGTAACCCTTCCATGTTATCATGAGAATCCCAGGCTGTCTTCAATGTCCCTCGTATATTTGTAATGGGCGTTCCAAGTTGTCGTGAGTGTCATTCTCATGTTTGTCGTGAGCGTCCCTTCCGCGTACCTGTCCCATACGTCAGTAGATGATCAGGTAGGTGTCACCAGAGAGTTAGCTACCATTGAGGGTGGGCTGTAGCAGCCTGGTGGTGGGAGGTGCTGCGGTCAGAACACGACTTCCTGCAGCATCGCCTCAACACCATAAGAACCCACAAATGAAGACCCTTCATCCTAGTTTCGGTATGGCGAATGATGAGCTGTGTTCAGCAGACCACATCTTTATTTATAACTTTGAGGATCCAGTCACGTGCTAAAGTCCACATTAAGGCTGGGCATTAATTGAAACATAGAGAGGATTATGAAAAGAAAGAAAGAAAAAAAAGGAGGCAATGGAAAGTATTACCGAATTTAGGAGGACGTGAAAAACTTGTCTTTTAAAATGTGCCAGGTCATACTTATTGGGAAAGACGTGAGACGGTAGAGAGTTCCAAAGCTTCGACGTGTAGGGAAAGAATCATTTATCGAAACGGTCCACTCTTGAGTTGCCAACGGCCACACAGGAATCATGTGACGCAACAGCTTGCTGAGTATTGCGTGGCCTAGCTAATGGTGTGGACACACAAGGAACCAGCTCTTGGTAGCAAAAACCAAATTAATACCTATAAAAGAGGGAAAATGAATCAACATTGCGGCGTCGGGCAAGCGAGTTAACTTTTGAAGCTAACCTGGGAGAGTTTATAAGTCAGGCCGCCTTCGACTCAACTCTGTCACGTAAGGATGCAGAGCTAGAACCACACCAGACGAAAGAGCACTGCTCCATACAAGGACGGACCACTCTTTTGCATAAAAGGAGCATCCGTTCAGAAGAAAAGAAATTTCGACATCAGAGGAGAAGTGGTGGAATGGGGTGGGGTGGTGGGGAAGGGAGAGGGTTGGGGGTTGGTTGGGAGGGATATGACTGAGAAGAGGGAGGTGGGAGGAGAAGGAGGAGGAAATAAAAGAGAAGAGAAGAATGATGGGGTAGGAGGTGTTAAACATAACACGCTCGTTTTCTATCATGCAGGTGCTAACGCCGTTCTGAAGGAAGGGTCGACGGAGTTGCTGGAGAAATATCGCCGGCTTCTTCGACGTTTCCGTAACGAAACTATCAACATTATGATTTCGAGAAGACTTCCAGGATCAGCACCGGACACCCCTTCTTCACTATGGCGTTCAGTCTCAATTACAAATTAACGATGAACCCTGTTTGCTGGTGAGAGTTGAATTCGTAGATATGTGGCAGCATATTTTCATGCGTTCTGATATGTTTACGAAGATCGGACTACACTCGAATGAACTGGAAACTTCGGGATTTGGCAGGTTCCTTAGTGAGCCTACACGTGCGTTCGGGAAGATAAAAATGCAAACGCAGCCCGTGTGCAGCAGACCCATCCCCCTCAGTAATTACTTTTCGAAATATGTCTCAGTCTCATCGAAATGTCAGCATGGATTTCGACGAAATTGTTCATTTCTGACAAATCTGCCTGACTTTTTTTCCTACTTGATATAATCATGTACATGTAGGATGAAAGTAGAGCAAATGATGTTATCTATTTAGATTTTCAAGAAAGATTTCACGAAGTTCCACATCAAAGGTTACTAGCAAAAGTTAAGTCACATGGTATAGCTGGGCATGTACCTCGGTGGTTGGGAAATTGGTTGATTGGTCCTAAACAACGAAGTAATGGTTAATGGTCCAGCCTCAGAGTGGTTAGACTTAACAAGTGGTGTGCCACAAGGATCGGACTAGGGACCGGTTCTCTTTCTCATATATATCAATGTAAGATATCGAAATTCTCAGAGGTTACCAAGCTGGGTAATAAATCTGCAACTTGTACTTGAACGTTTGTAGCTTCAAACTGACATATACAAAACTAAAGCACTGTGCTCTAAGGTCAGGTGGCAAATGAATCTTTAAACGCCGGTAAGTGCAAGTTTTACATATCGGTAGCACAAACGAGGATGCAAAAGTTACGGTATAACTTCTACTGAGCTACAAAATGCCAAGTGCGAGAAAAGACATTGGCCCAGCAATCCCTGGCGACATGAGGCCAAGTAAGCAGTGCAGAGAAACAATACAAAGAACGAAAAAAAAAAATAATAATAAATCATCGGTAGGGCTTTCGAATCTGAGTCCACAAAATCATCTTCACTCTTTACGGTTCGTTGGTGCATCCCTGTCTTGAGAACTGTGTTCAGTTTTGGTCACCCTACTTCAAAAAATGCCAACATAGAATAAATAGAGCACAAAATTGTGCTAACAAGATGAATCTCGGACTAAGAAACAAATCCTTCGGGAGCCGTCTAAACGAGTTAAACCCATTCAGCTTATAAAAAAAGAAGTTTAGTGATCAAAACAAGTATTCAAAATTATCGAAGGCTTTTTCAATCTCGATCTAACAAGCTATTTCAGGCTTGATTCGTCTGATTTCACTCGTAGTAATGGATATAAACTCGTGGACAAACTTTCTATCTCGAATATGGCGAAGTACTTTCTATTCTACAAGACTGTTAAGGAAGGCAGTGCTTTACCGATAAGAGTGGTTAAAATCATTACCATATTAACAGATGTAAGAACAAAGTTGCTAAATATTTCGCCTCGGGTACACGATTAACATTATTTGCGCCTCCTTCGACAAATGGACGCTTTAAGTTTTTTTTTCCCATCGTCTCATTGGCGTGCCTTTCAACCCTCACCACACTAATCTGTGAGCTTCTAATGTCTTCCACGATCGCAAGCAGCCTCGTAAGGAACCACTGCTCTGTTGCTTTTTGAATTCCCTTGTATTCTTGTGTAATATAAAGCCCACAAACAATTCATACACAAACTGTGCAAATTTTGTGCTAAGTGTAGTCTAACCTCGAGAAGAGAAGTCCTTCCACTTTGCTATCAAAGACCTTTTAAAATTCGTTCTTCAACTGCGCAAGAATTATCATTTCCACCAAATTTGGTGTACTGGCGGCATCCAAGCCCGCCACGCAACAACGCTCACCCTCACACCTTGCTCTTGTACCAAGCTGACATTGTGTCCTCTGGTTCGACCCCAGCCCCGCCACAGAACCCTCGCATCCGCTACAGAATTCGGCTAACGCCCCCCAGCACAGATCACACCCACCACAAACTCCTCACACTCGCCACACAAAAAAATCACTCAGCCTCACATCTTCCTCATGCACCGTGCTTACGCTGTATTCTTAGGCTCATCTACTTCCATATACTCACAGGGAAAAAAAAAAGTATCATCTCTTGTGTGAAACGATATGATACCGCGGACGAAGGATTTAAGAGAAATGCCCATTGGTCTGACTTCAAATGGGCAGCCCTGATTCTGACTTCATTATACGATGGTAATGACTACAGAGCGGGGCCATCATAATCATAAGTAAATTTGTCTCGCATTTACTGATCATTTCAAAATTCATCTTACCTATCCGGGAAAACCTTTTTTTTTTTTTCCATGAGTACACAGTCTAAGGAAATGACTCGGAACTTAGTCCGATTCAAAGAATGAGCGTTAGGAGACACGAGCAAGCATGAAAAATCTCCCTCGACACCACACCGATACATCCGAAGCACCCTGTCAGCACACTGGCAAGTCATCTACTGGATAACCATTAATGTCAGCGACAGCCTCCTGGCAACTGATTTCCGCTGACATAATCATCACTGTGAACATGATTTTCTATCTTGTGTTCTCAGTTTAAGGAACACCAGGTAAGCCAAAAGGGACTCTCCTCGGCCTCTGACCATTAGCTTGAACGTCCTCCCAGCCGTGTCCCCTTGGTGCAGGACGGCAACAACGGACACCTGTCACCAGAGTGACTGCTTCGTGACAGTCAGTCTCCAATGAACCTACGAACCACTCTCCCGTAGAGCCTCGAATCCCTGCCACTCGAACCTTCATGTCACTATCGTGCGAGGCTTCGAGCCAATGCCTTGGAAGGGTCCACATCACTATCCCAAGAAGACTCGAACCACTGCATCCCGAAGCAACAAAAATCTTACAGGTCAAAGTTCAAAAGTTCGGAACAGGCGCCCAAACGACTTCTAGCCATATAAACACAGGCGCCTCACAGTCGGCTATTCGCGAACTCAAGGGGAAGGAACATAATGTGTGCTTTACGAAGCTTCTTGCGAACCAGGTATGTTTCAGCGCGAGACGAGGACGTGGATATACATTTCCAGTATGGTATGGTAATTCCAACCCAGCAGGTCTAATAATATATCGTCCATGGTTGACGACACGGTGGAAGGGCTCGTGGATGTCTGGAGGGACGGGACGACGTAAATAGTCAAGGGCAACAAACCTAAAATATACCTTAAAAAATCAGAGATTACAGATGACGGTCCCGTTTCCTCCCTTCCCCAGCTGTCCCCAAAACACATCCGTCTCTCGGACAGTAAATTCTGTAGCGAATACCTCCTACTTCCATAAACCTTACTATGTAACCACCAGAGCAGAAAACTTGAGGTGCTTCGCGTGTCCAAACAGTCAAGAGAACGATGAATTCCTTTTCACTCCTCATAAGATCTTTCTTATTTAAAACCGTTCACAAAACTTCGCCATTCATTGCCTTATTGTAAATAAGAGCCTTCGTTTACCAAACTCGCATATCGCATATATTATCGACTGGAAATCCCAATAAAGAAGGCGAATGGTTCCTCGCAGTGAGCAGCGTATATGGCCCTGGAGACCGGTGAGAGGTCGAGGCCAGGTGGGCGCTGGACAGGCCTGGCACACTACCTGATATCACAACGTCGCACCTGCTGCTTTCCTTAGGAGACGAGAGCTGCTGGATGGATGATGCAGTGGTGGTGGCTGTTGATGATGAAGGTTCGCCAGAACTGGCAATAGCACGAACCAGGCCCCAGCCCCCTACCCTGGCACGAGCCAGGCCCCCTAACTCACCCTGGTAGGAGCCCAGGTCCCCAGACCTTACCCTGGAACGAGTCCAAGTCTTTTGGACTGTCCATGTTCCCTTCTGACCCTTGGCGCGGGTTTTGCATGGCATCAACTTCATACACTTGCCGTCTGCTTCATTCTAACAATTTACAATAAAATATCAGAATATTCTACAAGCTTAACAGTTCCGAAGGTATAATGCCTCGCTATAGGTTCCATAATTCTGCTCTTGTAATCTAAAAATGTTCTAATCTTTTCCCGCACTTTCAAACTATATTCTGATTCACAAATCTTTAACAATTCCAGACAGAAAGACTGTGGCGCATACCTTTTCAGCAGACTGTTTTCGGGTGACAATCTAGAGAGACTCCCAAAATATTCCTGAAAGTCTGATGACATTAAAGAGGCAAAATACCCCGAAATGCCACAAACCGCTGTGGTTATCATGTAATCCAACGTAGAAAGTGCGTTAAAAGTTGCTGATCATTGACTAAAACAAGTTGGGAAATAATTCACCGATGCCGCATCAAACGCTAGTGCTCTAAACTCACAGGTCAAGGGTAAGAGAGGCTGTCTGGAGATATGTGGAGGTCTGGTGAATCTTTAACAGCTGGAGTCACAGAATCTTAAAACGAATTTCAAGTCTCGTGTAGGAACAGGCTCGTCTCCACCCACGCCGAGGCAACAATCCTTCTTCGGCTGCCCCAGCACAAAGGGTACGGTCCATCCATCCATCACATACACGGTTAGGCACCTCTGGACCTTCCCTCCCTTCCCCCCCTCACACAAACACACACACACACACACCTGCTGATGTTTACACTCTTCCCGTACTCGCTCGAAAAAACATAATCCTTGTGCCCGTTAAATTCATAATAAATAAATATCTTTTTTTTTTTTATCTTCACGACTGCTCGAAGTGAAGCTGATGAGTTCGAGGGATGTGAGAGCAAGAGGACCTGGGCGGTAGTGGTATTTCGCAGCGGAGGTGAGCCGTTGAGCCGTTGCGAGCGCCATGTGCCGGGCGGAGCCTTCCCTCTAAGCGGCGGAAGCCAGGACAGGTGGCGGCGGTTGAGAGAGGCTTCGGCAAGTGCTGGCTGGGCCAGCAGACTTCCTGGACGCACCTCGCGGGAGACCCGCACATACCATACAAGGCGAGGGGGCCCCTTCCCTCCACCTCCACAACCCCCCCCCCCATCCACCTGTGGCGTGTACGCGCGGTCCCAGGAGAAGGGGGAGAGGGGTAGGGGGGCAGGACGGCACTTGTTATGGGCGTACGTGTGTGTGTGTGTGTGTGTGTGTGTGTGTGTGTGTGTGTGTGTGTGGGCGTCTGTGCGGCGGCGTCACGTACCACCTTCCTGTACGTTATATAAAGGCGGCTTTGCACTCGTCTGCCTCCAAGTTACTCCACGTACATTTTCACGTGCTTTAAATCCCCTACGACTGAGTTAAACATCTCGGCCTCTGGCACCTTCAGGACAGCAAACTCTCATTACAGCTTCCGTGTTGGTATCCTGTGCTGTGCGGTGCAGTGTAAGGCGGGGCGGGGCGGTGCGGTGTGGCGGGCCACGTGAGTCCAGCCTCACACACACACACACACACACGAAACTTGAGACGCCCACTAAGGACGCCTTTAAACCCCCAGCCCGGTCTCCTGCAGCAGCACTACCACCTCCTCCTCCGTCAACAGGCAGTTTGTCTGGATTTAAGACATGCACCACCAGGAGGAGGTCCAGCACCAACCTTGTTTGGCAACGCTTCGTCTCCCAAGGAACTCGTCAGACGCTAAATTATTATTCGACATCAGTTCCTCGAGAGTAACTTCGTCTTGGACCCATCTGCCTGCCAGTCTACATCTCGTCAGTTACTAATAACCCCACATTGGATCGGTATAACTGACTACTAACTAACTTGCCCAACACTAACTGACAAACCAGCCCAAGCCTGCCCACGTCAGACCCTCCGGTACTAACTGACCAACCCCATCGTACAATAGTGACAGGCTAAGATATCCACACCAAAAGAAAGAAAAAACATAATAAGTGTAAAGTCAAGACAGACAGAAGCTTAAGATGGTGATGATTATATTTTAGGGAAATTTGTAATTACGAAACGCTTAATTACCTAATTTCCTGCCTAAAAAAGATATATACTTTCATTCTATACTAATAATGAGATTTTGCTGTTGTAATAATGCCCCCCAATCACTCCCACTGCAGCCGCCGCATCTATCCACCACTCACCCTGCGTCAACACAGAGCTGGTAAACCTTGCGAGGCAAAGATGGCGTTGTGAACTATGGCTACCAGTCCCACACAGCGCTGATGACGCGTTTCACCTGTGTAGACTCCGACCCCAACACCCGTCACCAGATCCTGCCTCCAGGCTGCCTCCAAGGGAGGGTAGATCGGGGCTGGGAAAGGCCCAGGGCGGCTGCACACTGCAGGGGGTGCGACACAACAGTATCACACGTCATCTCCACCCTGATGAGAGATTCTCATATATGGCAAAGTTTTATGAGACGAGAGGAGAACTTGCACATAAAAAATTACGTTGCTCATCCTTGCACTACAAGTTCTTTGCTATTCCGATATGATAAATCACTCCCTCACGGACGGAACGCCATCGTATTAGAACAGCGGACTCGAAAACATATCCTGAGGACATCAACTTAAGGAAAGACCACTTTGTTCCAAACCTTCCAGCAACGGACCACAGCAGAGCCTGGAACCAAACCACACCAACCAGCCTGTCCAGACGCGGACCTAACAACGCCGTGGATGCGCTATATTACCACGCCACGAACCCACAGAACACAACATATTGTAGGTCCCTCCGTGTGTGTGTGTGTGTGTGTGTGTGTGTGTGTGCTAAACAAACAACATCAACCAGCCCTTCCTCAACACAATACTTAAAAACACTTTAAATGTACTAGTAAGACGTCACAGTTACAACAGCAACACCCTGCCTGAAAACATGGGGCAGGAGGACCCACACAACATGGGGCAGGAGGACTCACACAACACAGGGGCAGGACGAAACACACAGCATTGGGGCAGGAGGACCCACACAGCACTGGGGCAGGAGGACCCACACAGCAATGGGGCAGGACGAACCACATAGCACTGGGGCAGGAGGACCCACACAACACTGGGGTAGGACGACCCACTCACACAACACAGGTCAGGAGGTCGAATCCGCCAAAACACCTCAGCGTAGAGGTACAGACTGTGTGGGTTCGTGTTGAGCAGAGCCCTTGTGGGCCGGGTGTCAGGTGGGGCTCCTAAAGAAGACTTAATAGAGACGTAATAAAGACCTGGACGGACACATTCACGACCCGCCTCTCCACACGCACAAATCCACAGTCGTTGCTGCGTTAATGTCACACTTCTCAAGATAAACTGCCACGTCCTCTCTGGTTGAGACGTAAGCATCGTCGGGTGGCTTTCCTCTCCTCTTTTTCTTTTTTAGTCGATATATAAGAAGACGTGGAGGAGGGAATATGCAGATTGTAAAGAATTTGCATTGATTCGCCTTCTGCAATGGGAATCACCATTACATTTTCATTTGTTAATCATCGTTCCGAAAATAAACAACACTAGATGCAGCAAGGTTCCTCAGCGTCTGCTGAAGGTCGTGACACGGCTGTCTTGGTGTGGCATCAACACTCGCACCCACCACCACTACCACGGCCCAGCCACCCTGCCCCACCCCCTCCACACGCACACACACACACACACTCACAACACACACACACACGACGCTCTTGCAAGCACGTTCCGTAACTACAATTTCCAGTGTGTAATGTACCCTGACCTTCTATATATTACTGCCAATGTCAACAACATGCCCAGTGCCAATTACTGCAAGTCCTATATGTAATGTATCTTTTAACCTTTCAAGCTGCTGTCAGTGTTAACCACTTTGCGTTACACTGTCTCCTGTTTCAAATACACACCTGAAAGTACATGAAATTTGTTTGTGTATATAATGTAATGTTAATAAGATTTTCTGGATATCTATGACATATTCTAAACTTGCTTGGTATTACACAAATGCTTTTACCCATCTTGCTGTCAGTATCACTCACTATCCTGCAGGCGATACTCTACTGCCAATGAGCGGGAGAGCTCAGACAGCAGTAATACCCGCCCCTCCCAAGACCCTTAGACCCTTCCCTCTCTATTCACTATACCAATATTCGTGGTCTCTCTAGTAACCTCTCTTCTCTCTGGTACCTCTCCTAGTATCTTACTTCTCTCTGAGACACAGTTGTCTGATGATGTTCTCACTAGCCCCTCTCTCATATCCAACAATAATCTGCACTCATGATTCTGGTTCAGAGGTGGCGTCTGTGCTTATTCCAACATCAGCACACCTGTGGCACGCCTCGAGAACCTTAAGTCCCTAAACTTTGATGTTATATGGATCAAACTCTATCTCCCAACTACCCCTGTCTTCCTTTGTTTCGCCTACTGCTCTCTATAATCTACAAATTCTATATCAATCTTCGTCTGTCTAAACTCCTGCCATGAGGCCGTGACATCCTCTCACCCGCAAGGCGAGGTCCTCTACCAAGGGGATTTCAACGCTCACCGTAGGGAATGGTTGAATTCCTCCCATACGAATGGTGGGGGATTGAAGCCCTCACGTTTACCATACTCACTGATCTAAAGCAAATTATCACTCATCCTACCTATATTCCCGACCGATGTGACCACTTTCCTAATATTTTGGTTCTGTTTTTCATCTCCAATCCTTCGCGCTGTAGATACACAATCTTGCCATCAGTTGGTTCATCCGACCACACTCTCATAAATGTATATATTTTGACAACACCTCCCTCTCCAGCAGCCCCTTCCACACGTCAATATTGGCACCTCAACAAAACTGACTGGAATAGCTTATGAAAATTCTTTTCTGACTTTCCAAGGGTAAATTACTGTCTCCTAAGTGGTGATGCTTCTATCTCCGCCAGACGCATAGAAGAGGTTATTCTTGCAGGAATGGAAGCATTTATCCCCTCTTCCTCCAAGACGACCTCTTCATCCAATCCATGGTTCAACAGTTCCTGTTCTGAGGCCATTCAGACAAAGGAACAGGCATACTGGGCTTGGAAAAACTCTCCTTCCTTCAACTCCCATTCAGCATTTATAACTGCCAGTAATCATTGCAAAGCGTGAAGCGAAACATTCCTATATTTAAAGGAAGTGCGATAACCTCACCTCGTCATCCACTGATAGGTCTTTCTGGTCTTTAGCTAAGGGCATCTCTAACAACTTCTGTCGCTTTACTTTTCCTTCACATTTCCGTTCTGACAGTACAATAGCTGTCTTTCCCGTAGACAAAGCTTTCATAGCTAAACCATCATTCTGGGCATTTTTAATCAATCTCAGAGGAATGATTACACCATGACCTTAAGTTCTGTTTCGTGGGACCAGGACTTTGGTACGAATGGAGTCCCTGTGTTCACAGAGACAGAATAAATACTAAATTTTCGACCCAACTGCTGTTCATCCAAGTTATGGTACTGATATAACAACAATTTATAGATATGATATCTTAGTAACCTATACATTCTGGGCACTCTATACATCATCTTATATCAAATATTATACATAATATTTCAGCACTTACGTAGACGTTACTAAATTCTGCTTTAAATTGCATCCTAATGTACAACCGTCAAAGGATGTCCTATTCATTCCTTTAACCTGCTAATGTTTTATTATCGGCCTCTTCCAGTACACTACGTTTCATGACGACCCTGCTCGCTTTCAACACAACAAACGAATCATTGATCTCAGGCAATATACTGAAGCGGAGACGAATCATTGATCTCAGGCAATATACTGAAGCGGAGACTCACTGAATGTGTGTCATCCTCTCAAGGTGGTAGGCGTGCCGATACCTGGGTCTTTCAGTCCTGTTCGGGAAGATTATCTGACTGCGCACCTCTTCCCCATCACCAACCCTGGCGCTCCCTTAGGTCGAGGGGGGTGCAGGTGGGACGCCCTCCCAAATCCAGCATCACCTGGCCAGGTGTGGTTAGGGGGAAATCAGCCACCTAATCCTTCTCGCGCGACTGCCCAGCATGGAAGACCGTCTGCCAGGCAGCTTTACGCCCACACTCTGTCCTTATTCGTATTTGAAAACATCTCCCAACAACATTGTGAGCTCGGATTACGAAAAAAAAAGAAAAAAAAATATTGTTCACAATTTCATATGTAATCAGGTGCATTTTACGTTTTTAATATTCTGTTCAGCTCATAAAGTAACTAATTTCAGCACTTCTTGTTTACCAACTACGTTCTGTGGTAATAGAGTCAGTCCTGCATGTTAGTGTTGGCTTCCCTGCGTCACTCACGAACGACGCCATCAGGCCACGCCGTCCCTCCCTCCCTCCCTGCCTGCCTGCCTGCCTGCCTGGGGTCTCTCCCCATCAGTAGGTCCAGCCAGGGGTGGGGCAGACACTGCTATGGTTGCTGCTGCTGCTCCAGCTGTTGCTACACCATGTGTTACGAAATAGCCAATATATGCAACCATCCTCGACGTCACATTGCGGAAAATACTCGTAAAAGGTGAACTAGGCTTAGCTATTCCATACGTCAAGTGTGTTCGAATTACGATACACAGCCCAACCCTATAACCAAAGAGGAGGTGGACGTGACAACGGACCCGGGCCGTGGCCAGATCCAGGGGCAATTTCATCCGTCACAGTCATCTAAGAGAGGAGGGTTCACGCTGGGTTATAGCTTTCATCAACGCTCTGACGGATACGATACACCAAGCACGTGGGGTACTTTTCCACACCCAGCTACGTGGCTCCCATAACGAGGAGTTATTCTTGCGGTGTCTCACCCAACCATGTCTCTATTCCCTCCACCAGGTCTCCTACTGCAAACTCGAGATCCATTCACTACTTCTCCACTAGCCATCTATCTATCTGTCCATGCCGTCAGTCCGCCTATCCACCGACCAACCACCTACCATCCTGCAGTCGGTCAACCACCCTCTTCTTCACCGACAAACCAGCCAGCCACCAACCCACTAAAAAATAGCCCTGCGTCAACCATCCAATTTTTCGCCAACCAGGCTGGCCACCAGACCGTCAGCAACAGCCCCCACCAACCTCCCTCCATGTTAGACAACCAAGAGATACTGGGGCGTGGATGGGGGCGGAGGCGGAGGCAGGGCGGGGCAGGGTGGGGAGGCAGCGAGCCTCAACAACACCCACCTGACGGAGGGGAGGGGGGAACATAACAGTACAGTGATGGGGCCTGGGGTGTCGGCCGCACCTTATGTCACCCCTCCCTACGGCGGCTGGCTGGCCCCGCCCTCACCCAACCCGGTACCTCACTGGATGTGCGTTCAACACCCAGTAGCGTGTTCATCTCCACCACGAGTTCAACACCAAGCTGTGTGTTCATCTCCAACACAAGTTCAACACCACGCCATGTTCGCCTCATGGGGATACGGCACAACACCACCAGACGATGTTCAACGACCCGCTAAATTCACACCTGCCCAAGTTCAACATCAGTCTGAACAAACGAACCATTGCGAAACTTCTGGGCGCAATGAACACCATCCAATGTTCAATCCATTACGTTCACCGCCACGCTCCGGTTCAGCACCATGCTGCACTGAGCTTCACACGTTGTTCAACATGAAACTATATTGAACTATAACGTATGTTCATGCCTATATAAGTTTCACGTATATGTGCACCTCGATATATTGAAAACCACTCGAAGTTCAAGAATGTCCCATGTCCCACGGAAGAGGTTCATACTGATTTATTCAACATGCGAGAATGTTCGACATACTGCTGAGTTCAATCCATTAATATGAACAAATTGGTGCATTATATAGACTGGTAAGTTTAAAAGACAGGTTTTTTCAACTCTGGGATATTCTCGTGAGGGACGGGCATGAGGGAGAGGAGTATGAGGAGCAGAAGTATGAGGGTTGGAACACTACATAAAACGTAGCTATGAATGAGGCAGGGTTGCTTATCGTGGAGCAGATGAGCGGTGATGTCCAGCGATAATGAGAGCTGAGAGAGTGAGGCAAGTGAGAGTGAGATGCCGGTGAGAGTGTACAGTGTACAAGTGAGTGCGTGGTGGCGGCAAGTGAGTGTGGTGGTGGTGGTGGTGGTGATGGCAGGTGAGAGTGTGGTGGTGGTGGCAGGTAACGGTTTCCGGTGGTGCGGTCGCCAACGGACCACCGCTACCACCACTGGATCAGCCGCAGCTCCTGCCTCCCACAGGCTGCCTACCAATGGTCACCACCTACACCACCAACAGCACCTCGTCACCACACTCCTCCTCCACCACCACCACCACCAGTCATCATACGGCTACAACACTATACCAGCAGTCACCACACTTTTTTTTTTAATTCTAACTGAGACGACACGGGCAGATGAGGCCCTAATCAAGGTGATCCCATTAACGCTATATATATATATATATATATATATATATATATATATATATATATATATATATATATATACACACACACACACA
>JAYMFT010065338.1:0-14764 GCA_038088735.1 Panulirus argus | reverse complement strand
ACGCAGGGAATACGTGGGAAGTATTCTTTCTCCCCTATCCCCAGGGATAATATTTTTATATATATATATATATATATATATATATATATATATATATATATAATTTTTTTTTCTTTACTGATAACTACAAGGAAAATGAAGCAAGACAAATTCCCAAATACACTTTCGTGTAATAATTACACCGTCAGGGGAGATACAAGAATGATACAGATTAGAACAGTCAGTTTATATACAAAATAGAGGAGCTAAGACGTCGTTGGTCCACAAGTGTTTCCGTTTAGTGGACAAAGTTGATTATTTGTCAATAATGAATGATCTTTTATGTGATGGCACAACATACTTTAAACTTAGTAGAAATCCGCTAAACACTGTTAATTCTCACTTTAGTAAACAACTGAAGTTGTTGAAATTTATGATTTTCTCATCAAAAGATTTTCATCATTGTCTCCTTCTTTACCGTATATGTATGGACTTACCAAAACGTATAAGCCAAACTATCCAGCAAGACCCATAGTGAGTTCATAGAGCTCAATTACTCACGAGTTATCTAAATGGTTAGTTTATTTAGCTCACTAGTTTGGTAATTTAGCAAATTCTAATATCATTAACAATGTAGATTTCAAACTAGTAAGTTTTGATTTGTCATCCTTGTTTACAGAAGTTCCAGTTGAAGACCTCTTAGAATATCTAATTGATGTCTTGGATAATCTGGATTTACCCGTTTCAGTTTTTTTTTTTTTTTAATAGATAAACTTGTATTTAAAAGACTGTATTATTTCAATTTAATGGAGAATATTATCCTCAGAAATTTGGTATGGCGATGGGTCACCCTTTTTCACCAATATAAACTAATCTTTACATGGAATTCTTTGAAACAAAATTATGGAGAGATATCTTTACCATCTAAGGCAATCTGGTTTAGGTATGTAGATGATGTTCTTTGTGTTTGGCCAACAAGGGAAAATTCACGAACATTTCCTCCTTTATTTACCAGTTTAGTACCTTCTATTAAATCTACTGTGAAAGTGGAAAATAATTGTATGTTACCATCTTTAGATCACATGATCCATAGGGTTGGAAATATGTTTATGTTAAGCATGTACAGAAAACTCACTAATGTTTGTTCTTATAGTCATTATTACTCAGCTCAACAGAGTAAAAGAAAGAATCATCATTCCAGTCAATGTTCCTTAGGCCATTACGTATATGCAGTCCAGAATTTATTGATGATGAGCTTGAGAAGATATATTCTACTGGATCCAAGTTAAAGTATCCAAGATCTTTCATTGATGAATCTTTTAAGTAGGCAAATCATTATATAAAGTTAACCTCAAACCTTCCCTTGATACCAAAAATCTTTTACTTCTCCCATTTAGTGATAATTTTATGTTACTCCCCAACAATAACAATACTATTAAGAATATCTTAATAAAAAACTCGCCAGAAAATTCTGCTGACTGTATTTACAGAATACCTTGTAAAAGCTGTGCTAACTGTATTTACAGAATACCTTGTAAAAGCTGTAATATGTTTTACATTGAGCAGACTGATAAGGATCTCTAATGTTAGATCTAAGCAACATGAATATAGTATAAGAACAGGGCAAGAATCAAATGCCTTGTTTAATCATGTTAAAAATCATGACCACTGTATTGATTTTATTTATGTTGAAGGCTCCAGTCACGGACAAAAGTCCACATCAAGGCCAAGACTTAATTGAAATATTTATGAATTTTAGAGAAAGTGAAAGACCTGTCTTTTCAAATGTGCAAGGTTATAGTTACTGGGAAAGACATGGGGAGGTAGAAAGTTCTAAAGCTTCGATGTGTAGGGAAAGAGGCAGGTATCAAAACGGCTCACTCTTGTGTTGCCAATGTCCACACAATAATCATGTGACACAGAAGCTTGCCGAATATTGCGCGGTCTTGCTAGTGGTGAAAGCATACAGGCAGCCAGCTCTCGGGAGCAAAAACCAAAGTAATACCTATAGAAGAAGGAAAGTGAGCCAACATTGCAGCGTAGGGCAAGGGGGTCAAGTTTGGAAGTTAGCCTAGGACAGTTTATAAGTCAGACAGCTTTCGACTCAACTCTGTCAAGTGAGGAAACAGAGCTAGAACCACTCCAAATGTGAGAGCAATACTCCGTACAAAGACGAATCAATCCCTTGTATAAACAGAGCAACTGTTCAGAAGAGAATAGCTAAGTCTGCCTCTAAAGGCAGACTTAGCTATTCCCGTAATATGGGGTTTCCAAGAGAATGAATATTACAGTTATACCAAGTATGTTCATTGAGTCAAGAGGTGGAATTACAGAACCGTCAAAGGTGAGGCGATAGTGCTGATGCATTTTCGATAGAGAGATGGGTAGAAATTGGGTCTTGGAGGCATTAAACTTCAGCTTGTTCAAACCACACTTTGAGCTATGATGTCCAGAAGGTGGGCAGATTGAGTGAAACTGCATTCTGCTGATCTGTGTTGTCTCTTCCAGGTATGATGAAATCTAAAGGAGGCCAATTTGGATCGTTGGATTCACCACTGAAGAAGTTCACATGTTGTATAAACATTCAGCTTAGCGTTTAAACGATACAGCTCAACAATTAGTACAAAAGGGCAAGGTGCGTGTGCTAACGTGTTGACTGTAAAGTTAAGACTGGCTCTGTCATCCACTGCACCCCACCACCTGTCCACCCAGGTTGGTGTTGACTGATCGGTCCAGATCACGTCAGGTCCGCATAAGTGCTCGAGCTCGACAAACGACAGTTCGAGACCAAAGTGGCTCAGCCAGCCATAAAAGAATACTGCCCACGCATTCCCAGCATGTCGTAGAAGGCGACTAAAAGGGGTGGGAGCGGGAGGCTAGAAATCCTCCCTCCCAGATTTCAGTTTTGCAAAAGAAAGAACAGAGAAGGGGGCCAAGTGAGGATTTTTCCTCCAAGGCTTAGTCCTCTGATCTGAGCACTACCTCGCTAATGAGGGAAATGGTGATTATATATAAAAGATATATGTATATATATATATGTTTTTCATACTTAATCGGTGTTTCCTGCCTTGAAATGGTGATTATATATAAAAGATATATGTATATATATGTTTTTCATACTTAATCGGTGTTTCCTGCCTTAATGATGTAGCACCAGGAACAAAGAGAGGCCTAGTTAGCATACATCCATTCTCTGGCAGTCATTTGTAATGCATCAAAACTACAGCTATGTTGTCCTAGTTTAACCTGGCTGCTTCACCTGCCGTGGTTCACTGACAGCACATCGACCCCAGTATACCACATCATTCCAATTCACTCTAATCTGTGCTCGCTTTTCATCCTCCTGCATGTTCAGGCCCTGATCACTCAAAAGCTTTATCCTTCCATTCCTCAATCTTCCATTTGGTCACCCCCTTTCCCTTGTTTGTTCCATTTCTGATGCATATATTCTTTTTGTTAACCTCTTTTCACTAGCTTGTCTCTTTCTGGACACGAACAAGGCTTATGACCCTGATGGTATCCGTCCCCATGTACTGAAAAAATTGTGCCAATGAACTTGCACCTGTGCTTGCTCGTCTGTTCTGTTTTTGTTTAAAAGCAAAAACATTTTCTTCTTGGGAGCATGCTTTGGTACACCCCATCACTAAGAATGGTAAACATTTAAACCCCTCTAAATGTCATCCTATTGTTTTGACATCTACTGTTTCCAGTATCTGTGCATCCTTCCTCTACTCTCATATTTTCAAACTTCTTGAATCTCACAAACTTCTCTCTGATCACCAGTATGTTTTCCATAGAGTAAGAGCCGCTGGTGATATTCTTTCTTATCTTACTAATGTTGGTTATTGTCCCTGAAACATTTGGGGGAATCCTATGTATATGTCCTTGCTATATCCAAAGCTTTTGACCAGGTATGGCATTGGTGTTGATGGATCAGCCTCTCCCACTTCCTCCATCAACAGTGGTGTCCATCAAGGTTCCTTCCAGTCACCTACACTTTTTCTCCTTTTTATCAATTATTCCCTTTTCTTTACAAATAACTGAGGGCACTCATATAATGACAACTCAACACTACATTCCTCCATATCCTTCAGTTCTACTCCTTCTCTCACTCAATCTGCTTTTCATCATAACAACTTCCTTAATAAACTCAGACTTGGACAGGATATCTATGATATAGATGAAGTCTAGTTAAGTTTAATGCCACCAAGAACAAATTTCTGCCCATTCTTCCATCAAAAATACCTCAACTTTTCTGTCATCTTCAACAGTTCAGTAATTCCACTCTTAACTCATTGAACATACTTAGTATTTCTGTAATATCCACCTTATCTTGGAAATTCCACATTATGGATACCGCCAAGTCTACCTCTAAGAAGGTGGAATCCTGTTCAGATGTTGAAATTTCTTTTCTTCTGAACAGTTGCTTCATTTATACTAAGGATTGAACTACCCTTGTATGGAGTACTGCTCTCACATCTGAGGTGGTTCTGGCTCTACAACCTTACTTGATAGAGTCTAAAGTGGTCTGACTTATCAACTCTCCAGGATAACTCCAAAACTTGACCCACTAGCCCTATGCCACAATGTTGGTTCACTTGCCCTTCACTATAGGTATTACTTTGTTTTTTGCTCCCAAGACCATGCTGCTTGTGTGCCCCCCACCACTAGCTAATCATTCAATACTCAGCAAGCTGCTACGTCACAAGATTACTGCATGACCATTGGCAACTCAAGGGTGGGCCATTTTGATAACTGTTTCTTTCCCTACACCTCGAAGATTTGGAACTCTCTTCCTTTTCATGTCTTTTCCAATAACTATGACCTGAGACTTTTTAAAAGACAGCCTTTTTCACTTTCTTCAAAATTCATGAATACTTTCCCTTGTCTCTTCTTTTTCCCTTTCATCACTCTCTCCATATTTCAGTTAAGGCCCAACCTTGAGATGGACTTTTGTTCATAATCGGAACCTCCAACGTAAAACATAAGTACTTACCTGTTATTTAATAAGAATGTATTACAAGTATTTAGAAATAATAATGCGTTAGGATTAAGATATAAAGTAATTCCACATTGATGCAACGTTAAGATGGGTCTCAAATAGGAGCAAGGGTATATGGTAGGCACCAGTAAGCTGAGGGTATTCCTTCAAAAACCTGCATTAAGTTATACATGAGAAGTATGAAAAAATAAAGATTATTTGGCTGACAGTTGGGGGTCTGTTATGTATGGGGTTAGGCTATACATGAGTACATTCAAGTACCCACAGGTTATTAGTGAGATTTTGCCTATCATCCCAAAAGAGACCAAGACTCATCTCATTTCCCTTACTCACTGGCCTACTTTATGGGAAGAAACAGCTTTTCTAACCTCAAATCATATTCTTTAACCATACCATCCCTCCATACTCAATATGACCTCCTTAAATCCAATCAACTAGGCTGTGCAAGAGGTATTACAAAGGAACTGAAGTAGCAGGAGCAAAAAGAAATTTGTGTAAGGAAATTAAGGATGTGAGAAGGATGTGTCAATTTTGGGAGCTGTAAAGTTAGACAGTTTTGTATAAGATAAAGAGATGCAGGAAAGTGAGGTAGTTTTGAAGAATTCATAAAGTGTAAGGATGTGAGGGTGTTATAAAGGACTGCCAAATAAAGGGAAGTTAACATGTGGGTAAAGATACATAAAATATACTTGGAACTGAAATGTGCAACAGTTATCATGTAAGAATTGGTTGAAAGGAGGGCTAGAACTGGTAGGAAAAAACAAATAAACAAACTGATAAGAATTCTGGAGCTTTGATCATAGGAGTTATTAGGAATATGGGTCATCATATGTGAGACAGAAGTCAAGACAGCATAGAACTAAGAATTGCTGCACACACTTTGGTGAATACATTCCTTGGTACACCATACACACAGCCAACAGGAAGTTAAAACAATTATACATTTCATTATTTATTGTAAAATTATATAAAACATCTGAGTATGGATTCCCCAGGTAAGAAGACTAACAAGACAACTCCTTTACACTATGAAAGTGACAGACTAGGATTCACCAGGAAAAAACTGCTTTTTAAACACTCTCTAAGGAGATACCACCATTGATATTTTTGTACTTTGAAAGTTTGATATCCCACACACATGAAATGAGCAAGAATATTCATACCACTGTAATAAACAGCTCAGCATCTTGTATCAGAAGACTCCAGTTGTCTTAGTCTTTTCAAATACATTAAGCTTAAAAACCAGGAACATCATTATGAAAAACGCTAACTAAAACTCTGAAATAAATTTGGGTTAAATTGTGGTATACAGCAAATTTTGGTATCATCATCTTGTGAATACTTTACTAGATCAGTGATGGATAGAAGTAATACAGAAAATAAGTTTTCAAGTATTCTTAAACATTATGTTCTACATATAACTCTAATAGTAAAGACTTTAGAGCAAAACCTGTAAATTCTTTTTGAATGGCATCCACTCTCCATTTGAATAACTTGTAAATGAACTTGAAAGAGCATAGCCAATATGTTCTGTATTTACTCACCAAGAGAAAACAATTAAAAGAGCATAGCCAATATGTTCTGTATTTACTCACCAAGAGAAAACAACTCTAATATGGAGGAAAAAAATATGCCTTTAAAAAAGGCCAAGACACATCAAGAAATATGACTTTTTTTTTTTTCCTTCATGCTTTGAGTATCCCTCTCACTGGGCAATATGAAATAAAAAATACAGGTCTGATTGAAAAGAAAAATCTTGTTCACCTGCTTAAACAAGAGTTTGATATAGGATATTTTCATGCTTGCAACCCTTATTTGGCATTATATACACAAACTGAGTCAATATATATATGTTTGTGGATTTAAATATATAAACTGGATTTCTTCATCTAGGCTTAACATGATAGGAAGTGAAATGGGCATCCATTTTCAGATCTATCACATAAATTTAATACTGTATAATCATTTTTTCAATTATGCTGTACAGCAAGGACACAAAAACACTCTGGGACATTTAAAACAATAAGATCATAAGCTCATATATAATACTGTTTTCTTTGCTCTAGTACGAACACCATTTTTCCCATTCAAAGCCATTGTACTCAGCATATAATGACAGAAATTATGTTCTTATCAAAACTGGTGATAGCATTTCACATTGAGCCTGCTCATGCACTTCGTGCATGTGATGATAAATTTCAACAATTAGTATCTGAAGGTAGAGGGTGACACACAATGGCCATTTATCATACTGAGGAAAAAATCTAAAAAAGAGGGTACACAATATTTAGTGCAGATTTCTTAAAAACTTCATCATAACTGATGTCAGGTCAGAATTTTCATGAAACTTATATTTCATTTTACTTTTTCAACACTGAATATTAGTTGTAGAAAAATTTAATGTCCCTTGTCTGTCACCACTACTCTTACATAAGACATTTCAAACAGTTACAACATGATGCTAGATTCATCCTATATCTATATACTGCCTATTTTCTCATAATCCTTAGAACCTATGGCAGTCCATTTTCTAGATTTTGGCACATCAAAAAAAATCCTTTTCTTTTTTAGGTTCAATTCACTATTCTTTTCAAAATTCCATATCCAGAGTATGTTCCATCTCGTTTTATGGACTCCTTTGATTTCAGAAAAAAATCTCTTACCTTGAACGTATTCCTAATAATCAATCCACACTCTAAATACAAATACCAGAGACCGTATTCAGTTATCTGTCATGATACATACACTTTGTGGGCCATTCTCTAAATACACACCCAGAATATATTTTTCATATTTATTTTACATCCTATAATGCTCTCCAGAAACACTTATCATTTTACTCATAACTTCTGCCTTCAAAGCTTTCTCATAATGAATAATATTTATGTATCTATATCATGATAAAAAGTACATTGTGGCAGTGAAAAAATCTAACATAATTATTATTCATGAGAAATACCCACCTGCAACTGACAACAACACAATACAATGTATCTCAGGCAATAGTCTAAAGTTGATGCAAAAAATAAGGAAATACACTTGTTGCCCTATTTAATCCAAGGAAACCTTTGTGCTATATAAGTACAACGTTAAACTCATCTACAATACTCTTTTTGGCCCCTTACTCCAAGCATGTGCAAATCTATCTACTCCTTTTGGTCCCTTACTTGGATCCAAGGCTACACAAATTTACCAACTCCTTTTTGGCTCCTTATCAAGTGTCTGGTTTTGGATATCCATACCTGATCTAAAAGAAAATATATATATATTTGAGCTTCAGTTTTCTCTCTATACAGTACTTCTGTATCTGGCTGTACTTTAGCTTCTTTCTATCTAAATTACAGGAAAGTAACATCATAATTTTTTATAAATAACTATCTAAATTTTCAAATAATGAGTATAACACCTGAATGAAATTTATATGTAAATATTTATTTAGAATGATTTTTCTACTGTAAATATAATTCTGTAAAGTCTACTATCCTGCAATTACAACACCTCAACCTTTACCATGAATGCCTACAAAGAGGTGAAGAGATGTCAAAAGTGACACGCACCTAAGCATCCAATGGCCAAACACACCACGTAATCCATGTTGGTCAAGGAGAAACTATTCAGAAAAAAATCAACCTGGATCATAAATCATTTCAAGCTGGACAGTTCTGATCATGTTTTGTTAATAAAGTATATGAGGCATAAAAAAAAATTCTAAATACATATGTTAGTTCCTCATATTTCAAAGATATTTTTGCTACACTAAAAATTGAAGCAAGAAACTCTAAAAAGAAACAAAGATATGTTATTGCAGCTGCAAATTATTTAAAACTGAAATCTCTTTAAAGGCAAGGAATGCATAAGGTGAAAAACAACTAATCAAAGAATAAAGACTTGATTCTTAAAGCATCAAGAGTATGAATGATATACTACTTTATGAGATGACAAAAATTATGTCTAGAAAACCAACAAAAAAAAAAAAAATACACATGACCAACTTTTCCCTTCTCATTTTTCATTTAGCAATACTTTGAAGGGTTTTTGCTCCTGTACCCCCAGTACATGAATAGGATTGGTGTTGCAGGTAAGGGTTGATAACGTTAAAAAATGCTACAGTTCCAGTAACTCTACTGGCATCCCCTTCCTCTTTGTAGGAGCTTTACCACATATAAACTTATTAACTTGCTTCAGTTACACAAGTTCCAATGTACAATTTAGTTTGGAAAAGAACCTCACTACTTCATACAACAGTCTACTATGAAAATAAATTTGATTTCAAAAAATTTGTTAGGCATCCATTTATCCTTTTAGTCCTAACCCCATAAGGAATGTATTTAATCAGTAAGTCCAAGCTACATACGGTATAAATTTTCCCAAACCAATGATTCCTTTAACAACAAAAGGCATGTATAAGGGTCAGATATCATCTGCAATCCAGACTAGCACATAGAAATACTTGTTGATTCAACAAGGTTCAGTTACCCACAAAATACTGGAGGGAAGAACAGACTGTGTACACCCCATCTGGGCCCCTGCCCTAATACAAAGTGAAAAAACAACTGTCATATTTGGACATATCAGGAGACCTTGAAGGGTGACTAAACATAACATTAAAGGAAGATTCACTTTCCAAGTAAAGTGGAGAAAAATAGACCTGAAAGATAACATTAGTCATACAGTGCATGACATGCTTAAATGTCCATGATATGACTAAAATGCCTAATTGTCCTGCCAAGGTTTAAATTTCTTTAACATACTTGGTTTAAATGGCTGTGAATGTTTCAATAGCCCAGCTACTTCTTTCAATAACTGAACACAACTAATATTCCAAGGCTAGGATAAACATCTTTTCAACATGGTCAGGACTAAGAGGGTTAATGGTGGAACCCCAAATATTGCAACTACCTTCTCTTTGTTTATCAATGGTGCCATAACTAACTTTTGTTCTGCTGGGAAACAATTTTTCATTTCTAGAGTAAGAGAAAAAAAAAAAAAAGCCCAGGTTGTATGACAACCAGAGTCCTTCTACATGATATCTGTTATGCTCAAGAAAGAGGTCTCTCCCTCTACAAAGCCCGAGGTGCAAATTTCACACTGTCAACACTGAACGCTTAGTCCTCAATTGTTCTGCATCACCTTACACATTCATAAACATGTTACCACACTCCTTGACCTATGGCCCTGCCTAGTGCATGTGGCTGGCTTCCTGAGCACCGTGGGGACTCTATGGAAGGGGCACTTGGGATGGGAAGGTAAATTCAAAGGTAAAACATTTTACATGTGTAAGTTTGCCGGACTCTAACTCTAATAATTTGATGAGAAACCTATGCTGGAAGGCAAGGCAAATGCTCATTAACTGTTTCACATTACAGCCCCTTTAGAGGAGTCATTCAAGGAGAATATAACACTCAAATCTAAATTGAAAAAAATGTAAAGTGTGACACCTGTCTTTGTAGAAAAAAGACTGAATGAAACACACCTTCGTGCTCCTGAATTCTCAGAACAGCTAATGATCAAATTTTCATTTTTCTGTAAGAGCAGTTACATAGGGCAGTGCCATTGAATACATAAAAGCTATGTTAATTCAATGAGCCCCCAACTCCTTTCAGATATTTGCTGGCACAACCATGTAAGTACAGTTAAACTTTCTGGCAGAGTTAGAAATTATGACTTTCAAGCGTGGGAGTAAAGAGTTAGCAGCCAACAAAATTGCTTAAACTTTAGAAAAAAAAAATCATATATTGTATTGATACCCTAAAGGGGCTCCCTCATGCCTCAAATCAAATTTGAGGGGAAAAATACCTCCTAACAATAATGAGGAGCATCAGTAATGACCTAATGCTTAACAATTTCTGGAATCAAAGAGGCATAAGAAAAGAAAGCTCTATCCCAAATGAAGATACAAAGTGGCAAAGACCGATATAAACCATTATGGGTGTCTAATGCCTTCCAGAAACTGACTGAATTTCTCCCTGTAAACAATCTGGTTGGAACAGAGGAAACTTATGACGAGACAGGTAAAAGTGAAAGACTGACCCTAGGTACTCCAATAGCTGGGCAATTACTGGTTGAAATTTTACAAATTCACTTCAAGAACACTGAGATCCAAATAAAAACTTTTCCTTTTCAAAACTAAAACACTATTTTCATAATTTTGATAACAGAAACTAGATCAACTTTGTGATGAAGAGCCTTTATTTGTGTTACGGAGACCCAGGCTAAACAAAACCTCAGAATAATTTTCTTCATTTTTGAAACAGGCAATAAAGGAAAGTAAAGTGCAAATGAATAGGACCACAAACTCAGCATCCTTTGGGTATAGAATGGCATGTTAAACCATTAGACACCTGCATGTCTGTCCGCAACATCATGAGACTGACACTTTCATTCAGAAAAAAGTTAAACTGGAATAACATCACAACAGACATTACACTTAGCATTAAGGGTGTACAGATACACATCCATAACAAACTAAACCATTCAGGTTACCAAACTGTCAACATCTCTCGAAGGACCACTGGAAATCAGTAATGACTGGCTGGTAGTAAGATGTTACAAAGGTTCAAGTAAAGAGAGAGAGCTTCCTTCTTACTCTATCAAGACAAGAACATGAAGATCTCAGTACTGGAATAAGTTACCATCAGACATAGTGATGTTACCATGTGACATAGTGAATGCTAAGTCTATAAATACTTTCAAAAGTTGTTTAGACAAATATTTTATAAATTAAGGTATACTCTGAGAAAAATGCCAGAAGTAAACTGTATAAACAAAAGCAGTAATGGGGACAATAGAAGGCTAACGTGCAGCAGCAGGGAGTCGGTGATAGCTTAAAAAACTGCTGAGCAGAATTACATTTTCTTGTCACCAAATTTTTTTTTCCCAGACAACCCAGTCGTGGATCAATTAGGCCTCCTTTTGTCTGTCTTTCTCACGTAAATCATATGTAATTCACATATAAACCCTAAAACTTCCTCCTCCCCTCCATCACCATCATATCCTAACATAATCTTTTCCCCATTCATCCCATGATCATTCAGAATGCAACAGGGAGACAATAATCAGACTGAAAATGTGGAAGAAATCTTTCAAGAGGAAAATCTCAAACCATGTGTTCAACGAGTCTTTCAGGCATGCTATAGTTGCCTGTGCCATTATGACTGATGACTGCAGCCACTCTTTCCAATGTAGCCTTTCCTCATTGATAAATCAAGAATCTTTTTTTTATTTGTATGAGATTGTATGACATTTTACTTCCATTACATATGATACAGCAGTTTTGAGAAACCTCCAGGCCTTCATTTAACTATTTGAGAATAAAAACACAGACTCTTCAAGCAAGAATATAATCTACAATTGTGTTTGAGGCTCTTCCATCCTTAGACCTAATTCTCCAACAAAGCTGCCATGGTGTTTCTTTAATCATTCAGGCTGTTGAATGATGCAGGCCCTAGGCCTACATACAGAAAGACCTCTCTTAACAGAGCCTTGTATAACAGATTTGCAGTTAACGAACTTGAAAAAATATTAATTTAATAAAAATATTATTTATAATAGTCATTAAAAAACAAAAATTTTTAAAAATCTATCAAATGTAGAAGAAAAGAACAAAAAAATATATCCATCAGCATCTGTGATTACATTATCTAAACCAGTTATATACAGCTCACCATAATTCATGTCACCTTGGTCTTGGTCACCCTCCTAAAATTATCTCCGGCATGCATTTAGAGAACATTTTGAACCCATCATGTCTGGAAAACAGACAGAAAATGTGAGTATAGGTAAGCATCCAAGGTGCCTATGAAGTGATTAATATTCACTTAAAGATGCAAGTGATATGCAGGGTTGAGGCAGGTTAGTGTCAAGCAGATGTGGGTTAGCTACTGGATTAGTTTCTCCCTATCTTAAAAATACTTGATAATATTGAGCAGGTAAAAAGAACCAGCCAGTCCATCACATCCTACGTTACAATGATTTTTTCCCACTCAAGGAATTAGCCACTGGAGATGATGGAAAGCAAGCCAGGAAGGTGAAGGTGCATTGTTGGAGCCCCGACAAACCTGTGAATATTGATTGAATTTAGTTTCATTGGTACTTACACTAACAATGCCTTTGTTTTATCTATAAAACACCAAAATAACAACTGCAGAGCCATTACTGTTCCCATGTTTTAACAACCCTTTTAATGGATTTTTTGCTTGTCATGTCACTTTTGCTTTGTTGGCCATCTAAATACATACCGAGTTTATACTTGTATACTTCTCATCCAATATGAAAGAGATCTAAGTAATCACCATATCCTGGCCCTTTTCAAGTTTTCCACTGAACAGTTCATTGTGATTTTAATGGCTGTGGACAATGTATTAACTAATTCTGGGCCCTGCCTGTTTCCTCTTTTTTCCCTTATTGTACTTATGCACCTTTCTGCTCTATTGGTACTATTCTAGTATTATATACCTGCCATTCCAATAATGGAAATTTTTTTAGCATAATTCTTGATATGTTTCTCCCATCTCCTTTGTCATTTCCAATAGTTTTAGTTTCTTATTGAGTGAACCAAGGCTGCAAGAAATAATAGCATACTTTCTAGCTTGGCAATTTTCCCCATTGTGAAAGGTGATGTTAGTACATACTAGTAATCTAGTTAAGGGAGCATAAGAGCCTTAAAAAGCATCATTATTGATTGCACCTCTCTTCAAGGATCTTATATCCACATAGCCATCTTTTTTGAAGAGATAACTTTTTCTGCATTAGGTTCACTGAAGGTAAGGTAAGACATCATCATACCTAAGCTCTTTTATATTGTCCTTCCTAAATCTGATGGTCTGTTATTCTGTACTGTTCTTTATTTCTTCAATTCTCCCAAGATGAAGAGGTTGAAACTTGTCTCCATAAGAACATGGTGTTGTCATTTGCTCATCCAAAACCTGACGTATGTTTGTCTGTAGTTTTGCAATGTTTTTCTACCAATGAATTTCCATACTTATTCTGGTATCATCTGCGCATCATCTCAAAGCTTAACATGAAACTGATTTGCATTTGTGTCTGTGTTAGATATGAAATTCTATAATCTTTTATCTTTCACAACAGAGATGCAAGTACAGTTCCTTTTACCAGAGAGTCATTGGAAACAACCTGATTACAAAACATAATCTGTTAAGTAACTCTTAATTGCCAGAAGGCATATACAAAAGACTATCCAAGGAACACCAGGAGTCCTTACAGTAGTGCTAATCTTCATGGGCTCTTTTTGAGAAGTGCACCGACAATGACATTTTGGTCTTGATGTCTGCTCCACATGGGCAG
Source organism: Panulirus argus (assembly GCA_038088735.1). NCBI lineage: Eukaryota > Metazoa > Arthropoda > Malacostraca > Decapoda > Palinuridae > Panulirus > Panulirus argus. The sequence goes on along the minus strand of JAYMFT010065338.1, from coordinate 480 downwards.
AGTGAGTGACATCTCAGACTGTGACACTGGCTGGTACATACCCTCCTCCATGATTTCTACACCACACCCCTTAACTCCAGTAATATACCACAGTCAAATAAAAGATGATAGCCTACTTTATGGTATATGTCTTTTACTTTAACAAATATTTCTTTCATTTTACAGTGGGAAACAGAAAACCTGAATGACTAGTCCACATATATCCCCAAGGGACAGGGGAGAAAGAATACTTATCACGTATTCCCTGCGTGTTGTAAATGGCGATTTTAAGGGTAGGAGGCAGGAAGCTGGAAATCCTCTCCTTCTGTTTTTACTTTTCCAAAAGAAGGAACTTAGAATGGGGCCAAGTGAGGATTTTCCCTCTAAGGCTCAGTCCTCTGTTCTTAACGCTATCGCGCTCACACGGGAAATGGCGAATATGCATGATATATATATATATATATATATATATATATATATATATATATATATATATATATA
>JAYMFT010065327.1:10000-14764 GCA_038088735.1 Panulirus argus | reverse complement strand
TATCAAAACGGCACACCCTTGAGTTGCCGATGGCCACACAATAATCATGTGACGCAGCAGCTTGCCGAGTATTCTGTAGTCTAGCTAGTGGTGGGGGCACACAAGCAGCCAGCTCTCAGGAGCAAAAGCCAAATTAATACCTAGAGAAGAGGGAAAGTGAACCAACATTGCGGCGCAGGGCAAGGGGGTCAAGTTTGGATGTTAGTTACCCTGTGACAGTTTACAAGTCGGATCGCTTTCGACTCAACTCTGCCAAGTAAGGAAACAAAGCTAGAACCACCCCGAGTGTTAGAGCATTACTCCATACAAGGATGAATTAATCCCTTGTATAAACGGAGCAAATGTTCAGAGGAGAAAAAGTTACTAAATCTAAACAGACTTAGCTATTCCCATAATGTGGGGCTTCCAAGAAAGATTGGATGTTACAGTGATAGCAAGTATGTTCATTGAGTCAAGAGTTGGAATCACACATCACAAATAATGTCCACATTTATAACACAGCACAAACAAATAAGTAAAAATCCTAAATAAAACCACAAACAAACAACACCCAAATAATCAATATATACACCAAGTAACGCACTACAAACAATATACACACACGGTACACAATCAACATACAAGCCAAATAACATCACAAATAAAGATTATACAACACAATTAATAGACTATAAACAATATGCAAATTAATAACACGCGACAAACAATATACGCACAGAGGAACACCACAAACACACAATATACCAATATTCACTCAGTAACGCACCAGAAACTAAAGATACGCACATTTTGTGACAGTAGAATCGGTATACAGAAATGTCACACCACAAGCAAATTACATACAACTGGTAACACAACAAACAATATACATCCTAAGCAACATATCACGGAAAACATTATCCACCCCATGTAATGCACCACAAACAACACAATATAAACAAGTAACACTCATTCCAAAAACCATACCACAAACGATAAACATTTCAAGTAACATCACACACAACATACATACCAAGTAACACCAATACAAACAATACACTAAGAACAACAGCACAAGCAATATACATCACGTAACACTCGACAAACAAAATACATTACACCAACTGACACACGACAATCAAATCAAATACCAGTAAGACAAAACTAACAATATACACATCACGAAACACACCATAAAACCATATCACATGTAAACACATTATATAAACCAAATACTAAACCACAGACAAATAAGATGCATACTAAGTAACACAGACAATATGAAGCAAGTAACCCAGTGCAAAGAAAACGCAACTCACTTAAAACAAATACGCAATGTATATCATATGTAATCCAAAATATGCAGTCTAATTAACACTTCACAATCATAAATCACTAGCATCACACAACAAACAACCAACACACACCAAGCGTAACACACACCACATACAAACAACATACACTGTCACACCACAAATCACAAGATTCACGCCAACTAACAGTTCAAACATAAAAACAACAAAGCATCGCACTACCAAAAGCAAGTAATGTACCAAAGTAAACCACGACCCAAAACAGCAACAAACAAGGCAAACACATACAAGCAGTCAAACAACACATAACATGTAATACAAAAACAAAACAATGCACATTTAAATCAAACCACAAAAAACTAGCATTAAAAAGCCGACAAACCACCAACAAATTCCCACAAACAAGCAATCAACAAACTAACACCAAATATACACCAGCAACATAGAAAAAAAAAGAACAGTAAACAAGACATTCCAACACAATATAAGTCGTCCTAATACTGAACCATAACTCAACACCCAGCCAACACCATCTGCATTATGGTGTACACTAACAGCAACACCAGGGCATAACACAACGACCAGTGGTGTTAGCTGCTCCGCCTGCTGGAGTACAGCACATCACCAGGTGGTGTACAGTACACAGCCCGGAGGAGTACGGTACCCCATTTGGTTGAGCACAGTAATAAAGCACCTTGAAGTGTACAGTCCTACATAACCTGCCTCAATACAGTACTACACAATCTGCTTGAGTACATTACTGCACCACTTAATGGAGTTCATTACAACACTTGCTACACAGTGTACTATCCGAGCACATTATACCAACAGATGGGAGTACAGTAGACCATCTGGTGGAGTACAGTCCAATACCATCTGATAAGAGTATGTTACTCCAGTACAATACATCAACAGGTGGAGTATATATATATTACTACACCAACTGGTGGAGTACAGTACTAAACCAACTGGGGTACTGTACAACACTAGTTGGTGGAGTAAAGTACTACACTATCTGGTGTTGCACAGTAATGCACCAACAAGTGAAGTACAGTATTACACCAACTGGTGAAGTAGTATTACATCTCATAGTGAAGTACATTACTACATCACCTGACAGAGTAAGTACTACACCACATGATAAAGTACAGTACTACACCACGTGATAAAGCACAGTACTACACCACATGATAAAGTACAGTATTACACCACATGATGGGGTTACAGTACTACACCACCTGATGGAGTGCAGTGCTACATCAGCTGACACAAGAGTTTCTAGACTAATGGAGTACAGTACACCACCTGATGGAGAACAGTACACTACCTGATGGAGTACAGTACTGCGCCAATTGAAAGAGTACTGTACTATACCACGTGAAAGAGTGTAGTAGTAAAGCACTTGATGGAGTACATCCATACCTCACCTGATGGAGTACTACACCACATGATGGAGTATAGTACTATACCACCTAATGAAGTACATTATTACATCAATTAGTCGAGTACAATACTACAGCATCTGATGCTGTACTGTACTACACCCTCTGGTGGCGTAAAGTTTTACACCACCTGATGGAGTGTAATACTTCACCCGCTGGTGGAGTACAGTTGCAGACCATCTGACTGACTATAATACACCATCTAATGGAGTATAGTACTACATCCACTGGTCGAGTACAGTGCTACACCACTAGGGGTACAGTACTACACGAATACATTAGTACCACCTAATGGAGTCCAGGACACCACCTGATGGAGTACAGTACACCAACTAATAGAATACAGAACTACAGCACCTGATGGGGCACAGTACTACACCATCTGATGGAGCATAACACTACACCACCTGAGGCAGTACAACGTCCCAACTAATGGTGTACAGTACAACAAATACATTAAGGAGCACGACACACTCCCTAATGGAGTACAGTGCTACACCACCTGATGGAGTACTAAGCAACACCAAATGATGAAGTAGAGTACACCACCAAAAGAAGTACAGGACTACACCACCTGATGGAGAACAGAACACCTGATGATGTACAGTACTACATCTGATGAAGTACACCACTAAACATAAAGAATACAGCATAATACCTTGAGAGTGCAGCACTACACAAACTGAATTAGTACAGTACTACACCATCTGATAGAGTAGAGCGTTACATCTGATAAAGCACAGTACTACATCACCTAATGGAATTCAGTACACAACCTGATGGAGTACAGCAGTATAGCACCTTATGGAGTAGACGACTACGTTTGCTGGAGTACAGTACTACATCTATAGCTGGAGCACGGTGCACTACCTTATGGAGTACAGTATTATGTCACCTGATGGAGTACAGCATTACACCACCTGATGAGGAACAATACAACTGATGTAGTACAGTATGCTACCTGGAGTACAATACTACTCCCTGATAAAGTAGAGTATACCACCTAATGGAGTTCACATCACCTAGCGGCGTACAGTAGAACACCTGATTAAGCATAGTACTACGTCACCTGGTGGAGTATGCTACACCACCATATGGAGTTCAGTAAATTCCTGATGGTGTACAGCACACCACCTAGTAGCGTATAGTACTACACTATCATGGGTTAAATTACGTGACCATCAGATCATGGTATATCACCATAAGCCACACAACACCACTATAGAAGAACAATTCACCTTCTTATGTAGTACCATTTTCGGCCACAAATACACCAACAGTAGAGCATAACACTTCCCTTCAAGGGACACACCATATAAGCATGACAGCACACCTGCTCACGATGCACATTACACTACTGTACCATCATACGACGCATCACACATACAATTCACCATTTCATGAAGTACGTCATCATAAAACTTTCACTACGACAGCACGATCCCCGAGTTGGATTGGCGTGGTCTCTAACCTGACCGGTACAAAATCAGGTCAAAACCAGGCCAATATTTACACCCGAGGTTCGTACCGTCGTCCTCCAAAGGATTCAAACACAATGTACGTGGTTCAGGGCATGATAGCAAAGTGCACGTCATGAGGCAAGTGTGTAGCGCCACCGTACAACACAGCACAACACTCCAGCTGTACAGTCTGCCCATCAACGTCACACATCACACGGCAGAGACTCCTGGGTGCTTCAACAACATGGCGCGTTCGGCTCAATTTCCTTAGTTCACTACATCTTTCAAACGGCCGGATGGTCCCCCGGCGATCACTCCCCAGACCGACCTGCCAGTACACAAGAAGCGTACTGGCACTAGCACTGGACTGGACGTGTGGGCAACACCCAGGAAACTACACCTGACTTACAGCAGTACCTGGGGTAGTACAGGTGGGTAACACGTCTGTACGTGGAACCAAGCCCCGGGCGATGACAACCAGTTCAGTCACAGTAGGTACATGCACACTGGTACTAGAGAGTGTATGGCGGGCTGGGAAGGAGACCTGTGGGCGCAGGGAGGGTAATGGTG
>JAYMFT010065327.1:0-5000 GCA_038088735.1 Panulirus argus | reverse complement strand
GATATCTAGCAATATGCCCTGGATACCTGATTAACAATATGCGCTGGATATCGAACTGTAACAATGTACCCTAGATATCGGACTGTAACAATGTGCCCTGGATATCGGACTCTAACAAAGTGCCCTGGATACCCGACTTTAACAATGTGCCCTAGATATCGGACTGTAACGATGTGCCCTGGATATCGGACTGTAACAATGTGCCCTAGATATCGGACTGCAACAATGTGCCCTGGATATCGGACTATAACAATGTGCCCTGGATACCCGACTTTAACAATGTGCCCTGGATATCGGACTCTAACAATGTGCCCAGGATATCGGTCTGTAAAAATGTGCCCTGGGTATCGGCCTGTAACAATGTGGTCTGGATATCGGACTGTAACATGGTGCCTTGGATACCTGACTAACAATGTGCCCTGGATATCTGCCTGTAACAAAGTGCCCTGGATATCGGCCTGCAACAATGTGCCCTGGATATCGGACTAACAATGTGCCCTGGATATCGGACTGTAACAATGTGCCTTGGATACCTGACTAACAATGTGTCCTGCATATCGGACTAACAATGCGCCAAGGATATCGGCATGTAACAAAGTGCCCTGGATATCGACCTGTAACAATGTGCCCTGGATATTTGTAATATGCACTGAATACCTAACTAACAATGTGCTCTTGATATCGGATTGTAACAAAGTGCCCTGGATACCTGACTGACAATGTGCCCTGGATATCGGACTGTAATAATGTGCCCTAAATATCCGACTTTAACAATGTGCCCTGGATATCGGACTAACAATGTGCCCTGGATACCCGACTTTAACAATGTGCCCTGAATATCGGACTGTAACAATGTGCCCTGGATATCGGACTGTAACAATGTACCCTAGATATCGGACTGTAACAGTGTGCCTTGGGTATAGGATTGTAACAATGTGCCCTGGATACCCGACTTTAACAATGTGCCATGGATATCGGACTGTAACAATGTGCCCTGGACACCCGACTTTAACAATGTGCCCTGGATATCGGACTGTAACAATGTTGTGGATACCTGACTTTAACAAAGTGCCCTGGATTTCGGACAGTAACAATGTACCCTGGATACCCGACTTTAACAATGTGCCCTGGATATCGGACTGTAGCAATGTGCCCTGGATATCGGCCTGTAACAATACTATGGCCTGACAATAAGAACATCAATAAAGAAAATGCTTATCAAATGCAAATCTACAATATCTCAAAAACGTGGCAGAACATAATGGCTCCAGCACAAAATGTGGAAGTTTGTGGGCCATTCTGACACGCTACGAATTCTTTAGACAAACAATGTGGTATAATCATACTACTGCCATAAGACAGAGATCCTTTGTATCAACCTCTTCAGAAAGACAATTGAAGCCCATCTCTACGACTGAACCCTTTCATACGACGACTGAACCCTTTCATTACGAAAACTAAGCCCTTTCCTACGAAGACAGGTCCCTTTTACAACGACGACTGAACACTTTCGCTCCGACAATTGAACCCTTTCATTACGATGACTGAACCCTATTAATACGATGAATGAACCCTTTCGTCATGACTGAACCCTTTCTAAATTTACAACAGATGAACTCTCACTACGACGAATCAACCCCTTGACTACGACGAAGTGAGCCAGTATTTTAGTCAAGGGGTTCAGTCATCGTATTCACGGGGAATCAGTCACCGTACTCTCTGGATTCAGTCATCGTATTCAAGGGGGTTCCGTTGTCATATTCAAAGTGGTCCAATCGTCCTACTCTACAGGTTCAGTCGCCGCAGTCAGGGAGGGTTCAGCTATCGTACCCCGGCAGTTAAATCATCAAATTCCTCTCGGACATTCAAACGCTTTATCACCAGTAACAGTAAAAATTCCTGAGCAACATGTATGCATGAGGGGGTCATGGGCAAGGCTTGTTAATATCGCTGCGGCAAGTCAGCAATAAGACATTGCGCGCGGCAGCTGACCATATGGCACTGCAGAGGAAGGAAAGGTGACCTTCACGATACGTCTCGAGATATCTACTTTAAGGTCAAATCTTCTACTTAGAATATAATAAAATGTTTATGGAATTGCTTTATACAATACTGTTCCAGTCATCATGTCTCTCGTCACAAGTCTGTGACGGTGCCGCAGGCTAGTCAGAGTCACTTGTCTGTGACGGTGCTACAAGCTAGTGTGCGTCACTTATCTGTGACGGGGCCCCACACTAGTCAGTGTTACTAATGTTTTAAAGCCCCAGGCAAGACAGCGTCCTCGGCCTGGCCTGTGACGACAACACAGACGGGACGGCGTTACTAGCCTGTGACGGAGCCCCAGACAAGACAGCGTCACTAACGGAACTAGCATGTGACGAAACCCCAGACAAGTTAGCGCTGCTAGCCTGTGACGAAGCCCCACACAAGACAGCGTCACTGGCCTCTGATGGAGTTCCAGATAAGACAGCATTACTAGCCTGTGACGGAGACCCAGAGAAGTCAGTGTCACTAGTGTGACGGAGCCCCAACTAAGCGTTACAAGCCTATGACGGAGTCCTAGAAGACCGTCACTAGCCTGTGACGGAGCCCTAGACAAGAGAGTTTTACTGGCATGTGTCGGAGTCCAAATGAAGTCAGTGTAACCAGTGTGACTGAGCCAAAGACAAGACAGCGTAACTATTTTGTAATGGATAAAAAAAGAGCGTCACTCGCGAGCGGCGAAGCCCCAGTCAAGTCAGCGTCACTAGCCTGTGACGGAGCTCCACATATGACAGCGTCAAAGCCTATGACGGAGCACCAGACAAGAAAGAGTTACAAGTCTATGACAGAGCCCCAGGCAATTCAGTGTCACAAGCGTGACAGCCCCACACAAGAGAGCATTACTATCCTGTTCTGGAGCCCCAGACAAGTTAGCGTCACTTGCATGTGACGGACCTACACAAAATACACTCACTAGCCTGTGACGTAGCCTTAGACAGAACAGCGTTACTAACCTGTGACGGACTCTCCGGGGAAGTCAGTGTCACTAGTGTAACGGAACCCCAGACAAGTTAGCTTCACTAGCCTGTGACGAAGCACAAAAGACAGCGTCACTAACCTGTGACGGAGCCTAAGACAAGTCAGTGGCACTAGTGCGAATCTTCAAATGTCCAAAGGTACAACACTAACACATCCCCCGCGCTCCAGTCTGCCGGCGGTATATACATAAGGCCCCACACACAGGCCTCCATACACTCCCCCACGGGCATTCCAAGACTCGTACTATACACCTGTACACACTTCAGTCTTCTCTTCCATTTCAAACTATCCCTTCCCCTGTCCCACCCCTTCTTCCTCTCCTCTAACCATCCTGTTACTAAAAAGTGTGCTTACCTACCTAAAAAGAGATTTTGTCATGATTGCAAAGCTTGCGCGTAACGTTCACCACATTTCTTGCGTGGTAGATTAGTGAATAATACTACTGCCTTCGGATGCCAGACACTTGTCATACCTGTCGATCCCAGGTTCATGAGGGACGGGAGAGAGCCACGTGCGTTATCCTCTCATTCCCTGCCCGCACATCATACTCCACCAGGCACTGCATCAAACGATCTTTCAAGCTCATTAGCGAGATTCATTTTCGTGTGATAAAACGTTCGTCATCCGTCGCCAGGAATCACTCCAGACGCCACAGCCCTGGACCCGCCCTCTTGGAGAAACCTTCAGATCTAAGACGTTACTGTTTATGCCTTCTACTTCCCTGCCGTCCATAAATCAACATAAATCTTTCTCTTCTTTATCGGCTGTACAGTCCAAGGTCTTTCCGTCTGTCGCAATAATTCATACGCTCCACACCATGAGAGAGAGAGAGAGAGAGAGAGAGAGAGAGAGAGAGACTCATGCCTTTTCGTACTTCAGGGAGCGTCCTTCCTATATCCAGATTTATTCCCAAAAAATCTTTTATGAAACCTTTTCCGCTGGCCCCGGAACTTCACCGGGAAATGTGAACATTTTGTAACAAAAATCATAATCCACAGAGATCTTTAGAGTTATAGCTTCCGGGGAATGTGGAGTTCTGTCTGAAACTGTGAGCCTCTAACACGATTTCAAGAAGTTCCTGATTAATTATTATCTTAATCCCAGGAGGAGGATTCTCAACTCATTTAGGATAGGAAGGAACTGCTGACTGGTACACATAATGACAGAAACTTTCACGAGATTATCCTTCAGGTGGTAACCCGTCACAGGTGGACCCACCACACTGCACAGCAGAAGTCTCCACACGTCTCCCTACCTCACACTGTCTCTATCCAGCACTCAAGTTAGAAGTGTCTGCGAGACCAGCTCGAGAGACAGATTCGAAAGCAAATGCTGAACACTGTGGACCACGAGCGGCAGTAATTCTCGCCTCATTCCACCCACGGTGGGTATCGCGTATGTTATGAACGTTCTGCTTAGGAAAATTACTTGTCATCAAGATGCGGAGAGAGAGATGTACTGTACTTGTTACACACGAAGTACGCCAACTGACAACCCTCGTGTGACAAACGTACTAACAACCAAAAAATGGAGATCTGTCGTCTAGTCTGACACGAGCGCTCATAAAACCAGTCCAGTAAAGTGGGGTAAACGGGAATCAATACTTGCCCATTATATGAAGGGTCAGGTGTTTCTACAGGTGTGTGCTGGAAAGGCCAGTGGTGGTGGTGGTGACGGGGGCCGTCACCACTGGGGTAAACAGTATGTTGCATTACGTCATGTGTTTGCCCAGCCTCACCCCATCCGGTCACTCCCCATCTCCGGGGGTCACTATGTCCACTGATGGGTCTCGCCACATGAGAGAAACGTGAACGAGCCGCACATCCTCACCCATACCGGCCAAATTTTCCTACTAGTGCGAGGGAAGCACAGGAAATATCACTGTCTGATACAGGAAAGTGAAGATGTGTGTGTGTGTGTGTGTGTGTGAGAGAGAGAGAGAGAGAGAGAGAGAGAGAGAGAGAGAGAGAGAGAGAGAG
>JAYMFT010065316.1:0-14764 GCA_038088735.1 Panulirus argus | reverse complement strand
CAGCACTCAACCTGCTTGCATGCATGTGTGTGTGTGTGTGTGTGTGTGTGTGTGTGTGTGTGTGTGTGTGTGTGTATTCCTATACAACAAACTCTAACGCAACGAATTTGAGTCCAAAGGAATTCGTAAACAAATTCAACTCACCTCCTTGATCTTCTCTCCTGCGTTCTTCTGCCTGGCCAACTTCTGCCACTCAGTCTCCTCAGTCTTGTCGACTGGTCTGGCCATGTACTCTCCGAACTTGGACTCGTGGAGGATAGAGTAGTCAGTGTCGATCTTTTCCTCGAAGACGCGCTCGAGTTCGGTGTCCTGGCGCTCCTTCTGGTAACTCTTCAGGTCATAGTCATACCAAGCTACAAAAACAACAGTTGTTAGGCCCAACCCTCCCGCCAGCACGGCAGGGCGCATGCGCAAGCCACCACCGAACTCTGGCTACCAGCACATGTAACTAGGGGGAGCCTTGTGCAGGAATACAACCAGGGTTGACTGGTGCATCTAGAGAGTGACTGGAGGCACTAAGGGAAAAGCTAATCGTTCTAAAGGTGGCAAGTGCAGCATACAAATCAACAAAGGTAATAACAGTCATCAATAGGCCATGGAAAAGTGTCAAGCCGATATACAAGTGTGACTGGGAGTACAATGCAAGAGGTTTATGTCTTCAGGAACATTGATGTTTCACAATTGGTAATCATTTCTGAGCAGAAATATTTACTGTGGCAATACAAAAAAAACATATACTGTATATATGATGGACATGCAATAGATACATTTACATACTGAAGAATGACATACAGAGATAATTAAAGACAGTCAGTTCTAAAACGTTAGAAAACGGGGGCGGGAATTAGAAGCGACTGTACAGCTGGACTTAACTGGTGTTTCTTCTAGTTGAGTTAAAGTAGTTAAGGATGAGGGTCGGGTGGACGGAACTAAAACGTAGGCAGCAACTAAACCAAGAACATGACCTATGGGGGAACAACTGCAGCACTCGACATGCCTCAACTCTTACCTTTCGGGACTTACCAAATAATAATAGTGGAGAACAAATGAAGAAATAAAAAGAACTATCGTTGGGAGAAAATGAAAATTAAAAGTGGCATACAGGAGGTAGTACTTAGTGTTTGTCGCTTTATAGAGCGAAGTCAGAGCCAGTAGGTGAGTGTAGCGCGATGGTGTTAGCGGTGATGTGAGCTTGAAAGGCTGTTTTAGCGCCAACCTTGGCCAGTGTGACACGCGAGCCAGCACCACCCCAGCGGGTAGGCGCCAGTCCGTCTAGGTTAGTACTGACAGGCGGGTCAACCACGGCCTTGTAGACTAGGCAAGTGACGCACAGCCAACTAAAAATGTTCCATATGGTTATAGGGTAATGAGGGAAAGAGGGATAAATTAGGCCTCCACCGCTACAAAAACTGGTCAGTAATCGTCCACACAATCTGAAAGAAAAAGGTTTGAGAATGTGATGATGGCGACAATGGTGATGATGAGTCCCTGCCAGGAGGTGACAGAGTGCAGCAGTGAGAGCGAAGGACTAGCGAAGTGGAAACTCCGGACGGGGAAACTTCCTCAAGTCATACAGAGTATCACTTGTTTTGAGTGATCCTCATATACGCTTAGGCACTACCTCCTTCAGTCCAGAGTTTCCACCTAGCCTGGCGGCGCCGAGTACTTACGTTTGGGCGAGTTCTTAAGGACTGCGCGATAGTCGTCTTGGCGTGGGTTCACCTTGAGGTCGCAGCAAGCGTAGCACTCGCCCAGGGAGTTGCGGCAGATGACCTCGACCTTCCCGTTGTCGTACTGCCGGGTTCTGGGGATGTCCAAGTGGTACATTCCGTCGTACCAGATCTTGAAGCGATTACCCTGCGTGATGACGAACGATGTTTGTGATTACACATGATTACTCTAGCTATCTGATAACATTATTTTTCCAGATCTTAATCTCTGTTTCCAAAATTTCTAGTCTGTCATTCCAGACGAGAAAACTTCAGCATGGAAAGTCGTATCTCAGTGAAAACTGTCTCCCTGGCAACTCACGCTCATAGCCGTGTTGCCGTTGACAATCCACATGACTCTGGGTCTCGGGTGGCCGGACACACGGATGCTGAAGCGGGCCCAGTCTCCCTCCTGCACCACCAGGCTCTCCGGTTTCTTCAGCACTTCGGGCTTCACGCGTTGTTTTTCTTCTTCTACAGGGGCCTCGCGGGCACTGCCGGAGGTATACTCACAATAAATCCAGCTGCACACAACTTATTCATCTAATATTATGATTCATACGTAAATGTAAACCCCTGACAGGTGGACTATATCAGTCATCCGTATGATTAATGTTTTCCTTTTTTATCAGCATACTTTTATCATCGTTATCACACTGGTAGCACAATACATCCTTCCCTTAACTTCGTAACCTCAAGCAATTAGTTCTCGTGCCTCAGCCCATACCCATTACACTGCACATATCTTCAAAAGATTACCTCTATCTCCCTGCCATATTCTTTGGTCAGAGTACCTTCCATATTCTGCCTTCTTTACACTATATCTTTTCAATTCCTACAGAACATCTGACTAGATATTTCCAACATAACGTCAGTCACATTTTGCATTTCACGGCAACTCCTTTAGAGTTCCTTCTTATCATCTTAAGACCTACATGCTGGCTCCTTGTACCTTCTCCTTAATCAATTCTCCCACCACTAATACGCTCTAATTATTCTTGGTACATCCTTATTCCAATATGACAATCTCTTCATCAATATTCTCCTTATCATCTCAAAGGTTTCTTACACTGCAGTCCCAGCCAGCTCCCCATGTTTCTCATCTCTTAAAAGACTCCTATTCAATCTACTCGATATGGTTCCAGTGTTAAAGCACCAGGGATTATACTCCAGCAATTCTAAGGACAATGTGAGCAGACAAGCTCCGTGAACCCTGAAGTACTTCTTACAACACACGTATCACATTGAGAACGATGTCTTCACTTATTTCCTTTCGTAAACGCCTCACATCACCCAGAACGAACTCTCAGTACATTTTCTCACTTTCCCTACCAACAGACTCTAGACAAAATTTCCCAGATTCATCTCCACACTCTCATTTAATGAGAAATAATATCCCAAAAGTCTGATTCAGTCAAGCCTATACAAAAAACAGCAAAACCTTGCTATATCTCTCGCCAGTTCATTAAAATATCTGTCATACAATTAAGAGAATTTGTCTCGTGTTTCTTATTTTCGATTTAGTGTCATTCACTCCCATCACATCCCTATTACTTATCTATGACTCTATAGAATTCAATACCCTCTTAACGTTTGAGTTCCTGAATTCCATACCCTAATACTGAATATCAAATTCCTTTTTATGGCACTACAAAACCTGATCTAACTTATTTTTGGTCCATATATATCAGAATTTTATACCAATTTGCCGAAACCTCACCGGCGCTCCTCCGTGTTACTATGTACATTATTACAATTTGTATTACAAATCCTTAGTCACGTTACCCTCCAGTCTCATTGACACAATATCTAAGAATATTCACTGCAGTAACTTGATTTGTACTGCCTATGACACTATTCTACTCTAATGTTACATCTGAGTATATAAATATAACCTCTATAGCTGTATACACATACACACACACACACACACACACACACACACACACACAAACTCCATAAAGTAATGACAGCAGATCTCAAAACCATCTTCATCATAATCCTTGGACTTAAGATAACCCATTTTACTGCAATAATATGAGATTTACTCCTCACTCGCTGAACCTCATCAAACACCAAGGAACACCGACTCACGTCATCCAGGAGGCTTCCAGTTCTCTGATCTTCTCCAGGGACTGCATGCCCTTGGGGATCTGAGAGTCGTAGATAACGCCAGGGCGGCCCGTGGCCTTAAGGGTGGCTCTGGTCTCGTCCATGCCCCACAAGTTGGTGGCTCGGCACAGGTATTCACCTGAGTCTTCTCCAAATATCCAATTCATGATGAGGGCAACGTAGCCGAAGTCATAGATAGGAGTGAAGCGATTCTCTGTTGATCAACGGAATAATCGATTAAATACAAATTCTAATAAATAAACACTCTTTTGTTGATAAGTTCATTGTATAATGCTAAATAATAACAATAAACATGTAAATATATATTTTTTCACATTTTTTCGCTATATGTAATCAGTTATATGACCTCATAACCCTTTGACCTGATTCCTATAGCTTCAAGGCTGCGCAACAAATATAAGAAGGGGAAGGATGGGCCCCTTTTGGAGTCAGGAGCTGTATGGTGAAACATAAACAACTTTTCGTTCATTAACGATGATTCAACCTCGCTGGAGGTGACTTTTTACCCGCGGCGCATCCATAACAAGATGGAGTCCATATCCACACCCCTCCTCCAATACTTGTTCGCCGTTTCCAGCGTGAGGTAGCACCAGGAACAGACGAGGAAAAGCAACATTTCCTCAAATCATTCTCTACCTTCCACGTAAAATGCATCTAAACCACAACCCCCAATCTACAACCTGGCCCTGCAGACCTTTCCAAGGTATCCCCCGGCTGCTTCACATGTCCTGGTTCAGTCCTTTGGCAGCACGTCGACCCCTGTACCACATTGTCCCAGTCCACTATAGTCCGTTGCCTGCCTTTTACCCTCCTACACGTTCAAGCCCTGATCACTCAAAATATACTACATCACTCCATCTTTCCACCACCAAGTTGGTCTCCTGCTTTTCCTTGTCCCCTCCACCTCTGATACATACATCGTCTTTGTCAACTTTTCCTCTCTCATTCCCTCCATACGTCCAAACCATTTCAGCACATTTTCTTCAGCTCTCTCAGTCACCTTCTTTTTTTTTTTCTTCTTCTTACCACACATCAATCTTACATTTTCATTACTTACTCGATCAAACCATTCACACCACATATTGTACTCAAGCATTTCATTTCCAGCACATCCACCCTCCTCCGCACAACCCTATTTGTAGCCCATGCCCCGCAACCGTATAACATTGTTGGAACTACTATTCCTTCAAACATACCAATTTTTGCCCTCCTAGATAACGTTCTCTTTTTCCAAACATTCTTCAATGCTCCCAGAACCTTCACCCCCCTCACCCATATTGTGACTCATTTCCGCTTCTATGGTTTCATTTGTTGCCATGTCCACTCCCAGATATCTAAAATATATAGTAGTGTTAAGAGACTCCGCCTTCAAGTCGTAACACCGCATTCGAAAAATCACTTAAGCGGCTGTATCATCGTCCCGGGAAGAAAAAAAAAAAATAGTAACGTCAAAGACTCTCTCGTTCCAAAGGAGCCCACTTTATCCTGATACCACTTACAGCGCAGCCTCTAAGCTACAGGATCCTTACATGTATGATTACTTACTAAATGGCAGTGGACGGCCATTGAAGAACCATTCGACCTTCATATTGGGATCGCCAACAGGAGCCAACTGGCAATCAAATTTGGTCTCCTGCATTTCCTTCAGGTCCTTCACGTCCTTGATGTGCGTCACGAAGCGAGGAGGCTGCCTCTTCTCAGCGTCATAGATGTCCTCTTGGGTGAGCATGACTTCAGTGCAGTACTTCTTCAGGGTCTCCTCCATCTGGGAGGCGAAGTCCACACCAGCCTTCATGCCCTTAGGAACCTGCGACTGGAGCACCACTGACTGACTCCCTGTTGGGGTGAAAAACATTTTGGTTATGGCTCGTGTCATTTCTGTCATCTCAGCAAAGTATGATTTTCTTTTATGTTAGCTGAGACGGCACGGGCAACTGAGGCCCTAATCAGTGCCATCCCACAAACGCTATATGTACATAAATATCTTAGCCTAAGCCAGGTACCCTTTTTTTCAACCAACCCTAGGGATAGATAAACAGCTTGGGTTGACAGTAGATCGACTGCCGCAACCAGGATTCGAACCTATGCGCTCGACCCTGGGCGACCCGTGAATGTATTACGGTCAGGAACGATATCCGCAACACCACGGAGGTCCATAAGTCCGTATAAGTCACGAAATCTAAGTGATTTTAACATTAAGCTCCTACAGGAGTATGAAAGTATACTAACCTTTGACTTTAAGCGTAGCCTTTGTAGTGTCCTGGCCAAGCTTGTTGTAAGCGCGGCAAGTGTATTCGCCAGAGTCCTCAGCGTAGGTGTGGAGAAGCTCCAGTGTCACATGACCCAACTCGAAGTTCGTCCTGAAGCGGTGACCAGACTGCAGGGGCTTGCCGTCGTGGTACCACTCAACATGAAGGTTGGGGTCATTGCGAGGTTCAACTCGGGCTTCGAAGAATGCTCGATCACCCTCTTCTAGGCTGTGGCTTTTGATGGGAACGATGAACTTGGGAGGCATCATTTCAGCCTCGGCGTCGAATTTCTCGGTAAGAGGACCACGCTCCAACTCCTTCAGCTTCTCGGCAGTCATGCCCTGTGGCAGCTGCGTGCTAAGGTCAACGCCGTGCTTGGAGCGAACGTTGAGTGTGGCTTTGGTAGTGGCCTGGCCCCACTTGTTGGTGGCACGGCATATGTACTCACCAGTGTCACGGGCGAAGGTCCACTCCAGGTCGAGTACAACAAAACCGAAGTCGTCCATCATGTGTACACGAGATCCAGCAGCCAGAGGCATGCCGTTGTGGTACCACTCAATGCGCATGGTGGGGTCTCCCACAGGCTCCACCCGGCAGTCGAAATGTGCAGGTTGGCCTTCACCCAGATCGGTGATATCTTCGAGGTTGGTGACGAAGCGTGGGGGACATGGCTTCTCCTCTTCCTGAGGAACTTCCTCTTTCTTGTACATGCTCTCCTCTAGCTTCTGGATAGATTCGGTTAATTCCTTAAACTTGTTAGTCGCCTGAGGTTCCAAGACTATTCCACTCTTGCTGGAAACAGTCATCTTACACTCAACGGATGCTTCACCGTGCTTGTTAATTGCTCGGCAGGTGTATGTACCACCATCTCTGCCATAGCAGTTGGCGATCTCGAGGATGACATATCCAAAGTCGCTGATGGTCTTGATACGGGAACCAGCACTTAGCGGACGGCCGTTATGATACCATTCGACGCGGAGGTTGGGATCGCCAACAGGCAAGAGACGACACTCGAAGTGCGCCAAGCCATTCTCAGAGATGTTAACGTCTTTGGGCTCTGTTACGAACTGAGGTGGCTGTCCAACATCTGAGGGTACACCTAGGTCGGGAGATTTGATCATAAGACCCTCTAGCTCAGCAATCCTTTCCATGCCCTTCTGCATGGACTTCGGCAGCTGACTGTCTAGAATGATGGACCGCTTGCCTTCACACTTGAGTGTCGCTTTAGTGACAGCTTCACCGTAGTCGTTGTAAGCTCGGCACATGTATTCGCCAGAGTCTTCAGGGTAGATTGGAGAAATTTCCATGATCACAAAGCCAAAATCACAGAACTGGCGAATTCGAGAACTGTACTTCATCGGCTTGCCGTTCCAGTACCACTCAACCTTAAGTCGAGGATCATCGGTAGGTACCAGACGAGCTTCAAAGTGAGCATTTTCACCCTCCTTCAGGTTGTCAATATTGCTCAGAGGAACGGTGAATTTGGGCGCCATTCCGACCCTCTCAGAAGTGACGGAGTCACGACGCATCCAGGCAGAATCTTCCAGGGTCTGGAGCTTCTCTAAGCCTCCTTCCATTTCCTTAGGCACTTGGGGTGTCAAAATAAGGTTTGTCTTACTGAGACATTTCAGAGAAGCTGTGGTTTTGTCCTCGCCAAGTTTGTTGACTGCCCGGGCCTCATATACACCTGAGTCTTCCTCGTAGCAGTAGAGGATATCCAGAATTACGATACCAAAGTCATGGAACGTCCTGTAACGATGTCCAGAAGGTAGTTTCTTGCCATTTCTGTACCATTCCACGACGAGGTTGGGATCATTTACAGGCTTTAGACGAGCCTCAAAGTGAGCGCTCTGTCCTTCAACCAATCGGTCAATGTTGCTGATTTGGGTGATGAATTTAGGTGGCTCAGCAGCTGAGGGTGCTGTGGGAGCCTCAATCTTTGCCTTGTGGCCCTCAAGGGCAGCAATCTTATCAAGCGAGCTAGGCTGTAGCGAGTCTGTGTAGACGCCTCCCATGCCAAAGCAGTTAAGATATGCCTTCGTTGTGTCTTGGCCGTACTTGTTGGTAGCCCGACACAGCCACTCTCCAGCGTCGTGATTCTGAAGGTAGGCGATATCGAGCACCACAAAGCCGAAGTCACTGACGGTCTTGATGCGTGTGGCGTTACGCAGAGGCTCACCATTATGGAACCATTCTACCTTCATGTTAGGGTCACCGATGGGGATCAGGGTACACTCGAAGTGAGCCGAGTCACCATCCTTAAGACCTTCCAGGCTCTGGATGTGGGTGGTGAACTTAGGTGGTTGACCATGGGCGCGGTCGACGCACTCGAGGGTGACGGAGCATTCTGCCATACCCCACTTGTTCGTTGCTCGGCATGTGTATTCTCCACTATCAGGGATCTGGAGTTAAACAATTAATAGAGCAACGTTATATTATGAATCATGTGCTGTGGCGAACAGACTCATTCTCAACATATCAGTGTTTCAGTAACTTCAATCATGCGATGCAAATCTCTAAAAGAACTCACCTTGGTGCCTAGGATCTCGAGGACAACCATTCCGAAAGCATACACAGTGCGGACCCTGTGGGAAGCCTTGAGCGGCTCTCCGTTGAAGAACCATTCGACTTTCATGGTCTGGTCCCCAACAGGTGTGAGCATTCCCTCGAAGTGGGCAATCTCACCCTCCTCCAGGTTGCTGAGATTCTGTGGACAAAAAAGTTCATAAGAAATTTCCGTATACCTACAACCATCGAGAAAATTATTCAGAAAAACTTTGTCTGAATATCACACATATTGAGTATGTACGAAAATATTCACAGCGTTTATCGAGACATAAAGAGAGGTGTCGCAAGCGCTGATATCGTCAGTACGATGTTGTTGGCACAAAGGCTAACCTTAAATGGTACAGTGAAGATAGGTGGATGTCCCTCCTCGTCCGGCAACATACGGTCGTCGCGACGCAGATTCTTCTCTTCCATGCGCTGGAAACAAGAATGAGTTACCCTCGAGTTTTTTTTTTTTTCTTTATTTATGCAGTCAGTACATATCTCAGCATTTCAACATTAATCCATATGAATGATACGCAAATACGAGATCAAGGGATTGAAATGGAAGAAGTGTGTCATGTATCTGATCAGTACCTGGATAGCATCAAGTCCAGCTTCGCCAGCAGGGTGCTGAGTGTCTTCGATCAGCGCGTCCTTACTGCCAACCACAACCGTGGACGTGCAATACGCCTCGCCGGCCTGCAACATGCACACTAGTCAGAAGAATCCTTCATGTGTATAAAGGTATCATATCAAAAAGATGATTCATTTTCTTTTTATCTGTATCCTTATATATATACAGCAATTGACATAATCTCTAGCACTTAAACTATCTGACGCAACTAAGATCCTATGTACTTTAGCTCACAGGGAAAAGTCATAAAATTAAATGACCTCCAGTGAAACACTCTTTTCTCCTGTTTGTCCCGCTGCGACCTCTCTTCTGACAACCTGACCTGCTCCTCACACTGCACTTCGCCCTCCACCTGCTCCCTGCTGCCTACATTGCCACTGAAGAGCTGTATGGTTGCCTGATACATATGTTTAAGAGTATGATAGTTCTTGAACGACGTGACTAGTTTAGTTTCATTGAATTTCTAGTCTAGATAATGGGCAATTTTATTTATTTTCTGTTCCTATCCTTCTGCCGTCTTGAGCTTTTTTTTTTTTTAAGCTTACTCAAGCATATGATATGAACAAACTTCTACGTATAACTGGAAAGTGATGGCAATCTTAGGTTTCAAAACTTGAAGGAAAGAAAATACAAATATGGCATCTCTGTTGCTACTAATGCCCTAATCTCCTGTCTGCTACCAGCGTCCTGGCCTTTCTGTCTACCATCGTCCTAACTTTCCTGTTTGTTACTATGTCCCTGACCTTGTTAAATGCGCGGCAGGTGTAGATGCCTTGATCACGTTCGTATGCATCGTTTAGGTCGAGGGTGACCAGGCCGAAGTCGTAGCTGGTCTTGTAACGCGAGGCTTGTTCCAGGACCTTGCCGTTCAAGAACCATTCAATCTTAAGGTCGGGGTCTTGCTTGGGTTCCACGTTGGCCTCCATATGCAGAGCCTGTGGAAAGGAGTTCTAATCTTAGTATAGAGGCCATTATGGTATAAAATACATCCATATATAAGGCTGCATCACCGTAAGGTGGATATTACTCACATACCAAACGAGAGACAAAACGAACCTGGTTCTCATTGAGAGAGAAATTGGTCTGCAGAGGCCTGACGAAGAATGGCTTCGGGTAAGTGACTTCCCGTTCTGACATCTGCCTCTGGTACTTAGCCCAGTAGGCACGCTCAGCCTCTTCCACCTGCGGATATAACAACAGTATAACGTACAACTGTAATTACAATTAAGAGTCTAACTATTTCACGTTATTTCAACATTATAACAAGTTAAATTTTGCTGTTGAAAGCTCCTACAAGTAACTACTAAATTCGGTCCATCTGACATCTTAAAGACCATACCTTCTCGAGGCCAGCTCTGCCCTGCGGATGCTGGGTGTCGAAGTAGAGGTTGGCCTTGCTGATGCACTTGAGCGTGCCGGTGGTGGAAGCTGAGCCTTTGGAATTGGTGGCGCGGCACATGTAGATGCCTGAGTCCTCGGCGTAGCAATGAGTGCAATCCAGGGACACAAATCCGAAGTCGTAGGTGGCGGCATAACGAGACGCTGCCTGCATAGGCTTGCCGTTGATGAACCATTCTGCCGGACGATTCGGGGTTAACGTTATATGCTTAACAATGCTGCAATAACCTACATGTTACGCAGTTTAGTGCATTATCGCAATGTCTTCTCAAAACATAGACGTAAGAACGCAAATGGATCTTTTGGAGAGTTTATACGTGACTGATTTCCACTTACCAATCTTCATTGTTGGATCTCGAGAAGGCTCGACCCTGCACTCAAAGTGAGCTGTGTCACCCTCGCGGCACTCCACGTTGTTGAGATGGGATATAAACACTGGGACGTCGAAGGTGGGTTCCACTGGGGACCCGGGGACGGCCGTTGGCTTCTCCAACTGAGCAATTTTGGACAAAGCCTCCGGATGGACGGAGTCGCCGATGAGCCAGTCGCGGTCTGTGGAAAGTCGAGTTTCAGCATCGCATTTTTGTTATCATAGAATTTTTCGTGTATCTTAGAGTACTACGCGCAAGAAAAACTTGAAAAATCAATAAAAAAGGCTCCTGATTTGTTGGAAAGACCTGCATTATTTCCAAGAAAAAGAAATCATAAGTACAAGACAAGAATATGGAACACTAACCAAACACTTTCAAGTTGCAAGTTGAGACAGCTTCACCGACACGGTTGACTGCCTTGCAGGTGTAGATGCCTGAGTCGTTCTCGCGAAGGCCAGAGATCTCCAGCGTTACGTGGCCGAAGTCAAAGGTACTGCGAATGCGAGTGCCTAAGAGGGGAGAAATATGGCAAATTCTTAAGACACAGTCATTTGAAAATTTTACCTCCGCAAGCATGCTAATATATACTGGTCTTTTCCTCAAGTTTGATGAATTTACACAAGCTCTAAATCTCTGACCCCGTCAGTACTGGAGTATATTATTACTAGAGTGTGTTATTACTAGAATATATTACTGGAATGAATCATAATCATCTACATCGTCATCTATTGCTCCCACACATGCTTCTGAAACCAATGATTTTACTGAAATAATCTGTGACAAGGTATGATCTTAGGATCTGTTTGGGCAAGCAAGCCTAACTCCATGCATGCGGTAGACCACCATCCGCTGTCCCACTGAAGACTCACAACCTTGTGCCGATACAGTCAGGGGCCACTCATTCACTGGAAGTGACCAAGTGTCTAGTTGGTATTTGCAGGTGATACAAGCCTTCAGTTATACGACCCTTCCCATATATTTGGCAGAGTCTGAACATGATTTGGCTGAGAATATACCATTCTGAGGTATATCATTCACCATCAGATGCCAAACAGACATTTCATCAATACCAGTGAAAAACTGAGCCCCTGACTCTTATACCAACTGGAGGCAAGAATCATCACAAGTCAATACGTAAACTCAAAAATTAATACCCACCACCTTAGTCACTACAACATTAAAGATACCCACCACCTTCTTCCTTTCAGTACTACAGATACCCATAACCTTGGTCGCTAAAACACTACAAATACTCACCGCCTTGGTCACTACAACACTACAGATACCCACAACCTTGGCCACTACAACGCTACAAATACCCACCACCTTCATCACTACAACTCTACAAATACCTACCAACTTGGTCACCCAACATCGTGGTCAATACAACTTTACAGATACCCACCACCATGGTCACTACAACACTACTCCTTATGACCCTCCACCAGACAACATGACCAGAACAAGATGTACCTTCACTGTAGGAGCCCACAATTCCTCCAGCGCCTGGCAAAAGTGGGAAGAAAAGAACAAAATAAGGTAAACGATGGGTCTTGGTCCTAGATCTTCAGCCGCTGCCTCTTCGAGAATGTGTCGTTTAAAGACAGTTGCTGGAAAGTTGTTCTAACATACACTCTAACAAACAAAGGCTGGAAGGTCACTGAATAATGAGTTTAATTCTAGTACAGGAGTACTGAGTCCCGTTCTCCTGCGCTGTCACATGCATGTTAACTCCTGACACACACTGAGCTAAGATAACGCTCTTCAAAAGAAAGTGTAGTCCGTCACTCTACCAGTTCCACGTAGCTGAATATCAGGCGACCACGACGATACGATAGCTAATCAACTATGAACCTTCCTCATCAACCCTCAACTATAATTTGCATCTCACGTTCGCTTACCATCCGTCAAGTCTGTATTTTATGAGGAATTTCTTGCCCAATATTAGGACACAAATATGAAAACGGTAAAAAAAAACTCTGTTAGCACCTACACTCCTCATCTTCTGTTGATTATGTTGCTACACAGAATTTTTGCAACACTGAACAAGGATGCAAGATGCGGTCTCACGACTGGCGTTCACTGTAAGCCCATTTGCGCTAACATAATAACGTGAAAGTCCATCTTTCCCAGAGGCACCAAAATCTGTGAAGCTGTTTACCTTAAAAAAATGATGAACCAGATCAGATCTAATAAGACTTTTTTTATTCTTGTGGTTCTGAACTAAAGTCTTTCGAACCATTTGCTGAAAAACCACTCGACCAAAATTAAGTATACCTTTGGTAGATAAAACTTCGTTGGCGCTTCTCTTTAGATTTGATAAAATACTTTTCAAAACGGTAAAACTAACTTTTTTTTTCCACGACGGCACTAAAGAAAATGAGCTTCAATCAAAGGCACGAGAATTACTAGGCTCACTGGTAGTACAAAATACCAACAGTAGAGGTTACTGCTCTCACACGCTCACTAAAAGTATGGGGTTCTAGAGATGCCTGTGAATCGTTTCTACTCTAATAAACAGTAAACATTTTTATTGTACAGCAGCAATCACTTGGCATACTGGTTACGTCACAAACAGAGAATCAAAGCAACAAAACTAAGCAATATTCACATGACCTGCATACAAAAGGCAAAGGACAAAATACATTACATTTGATGTTAAAACAAAACTGCATTTCAGCCAAAGTTATTGACAATGAAAAATGAAACTTTCGTACTGGAACTCAGAATGAACACAATAAAGTTATCAGTGCAATCAGTGGAGGTATTAGTGCTACCTTGTGTACACAAGGTCCTCACCGTTACCCTCACACACACTGCAGTCAGCTATGTCAGCAAAACCTACTGACCAAACGACCAGACGATACGTACCAGTGGCGAGCTGGACGCCATTCTTGAACCACTCGATGCTGAGGTTGGGGTCGTTGGCGGGTTGGACTTGAGCCTCAAGCCTTACATTGCCAGCCTCCTGAAGCCAGAGAAGAACAGAATCAATAAAGCACTTCCAGTACCTCACTGACATTCCATCCTATCATATGCAGTAATTATGACTTAATATATAAATCATGTATCGTTTGATACCTTCAGTATTAGTTATCCTGCGGAGGAACACCCACCTGCAAGCGTTCATGGTTCTCAAGGTGTTTGGTAAACATGGGCGGCTCTTGGTGCTCGGGGTAGCTCGGGGCCTCGGGTACCCTGTTCCACTGAGTCTCGCGGAGCCGGATAGTCTCCCATCCAGGATGAAGAGCATCGCCCAGAATACTGTCTTTAGCTAGAATCACAAGAGAGTGAACGCATATGAAAATTACATCAAACCAGTATAAAAACTGAAATGATTTCTAACATATTTTATTATCAGACTAGAAATACGTTAAAAATATGAATCCCTGTTCATTGCAAATTCTAATAGCCGTACGATACTGAAGTTTATGCCCGGCAAATTACTGGCTCTACTGCAGCTCTCTCGACGCAAGAACTCACCAATAACCCTGGTGGTGCAGGAGCTGACAGCTTCACCGGCCAGGTTGTAAGCTTTGCACATGTACACGCCAGAGTCCTCGGGGACGCATTGCAGGATATCCAGCGTTACGAAGCCGAAGTCGTGAGTGGTAGTAAATCGTGAACCTGTAATACGTATCCAAGTCGTAATATATATATATATATATATATATATATATATATATATATATATATATATATATATATATATATATATAT